>VTPC01091285.1:90212-199827 GCA_011009095.1 Ignelater luminosus
AATAATTTTTCCACTATTTATTGTCTTTATAGCATCAAGCCCTGCAAGAAATCCTAAATATTCTGTTCAACATCAAGTGGTAAAATTACCGGATGGGTTTCCTACAATTCTCACTTTAGTGACTACTATTTTAACAGCAAGCTTGCTTATAGTAAAGTTAAAGAGGACTAGAATGATTTCTGCAGGAAAGACTTACAAATCAGCTGAAAAAATATGCGTGTCAGAAGATGTTAACAGCTAACCGAATTGTATCAAGACAAATTTTCCCTACTTTGCTGATTGCAACTGCAAGGAATATTCTCAAATTTAGTTTACATTAAGCAATCATTGGACCTGTATGAGAAATCCTTAGGTGTTAAAAACATTCTAATGGCAAGAGATGTGAAGAGAGTATGCCAAACATTTTGCAATTTCTTCGTATGTAACTCCTAGAATAGTTGCACTATAATCATGTTGGGTATTGATCGAAATGGGTAGGATAGGCATCTTATTCCTTTAACTTTCTTTGCCATTTAGTGTTAAGAATTGCTAGGTTGGTAATTGAGAAAAATAATGTAAAACATAAAAATCTATATTACCGACCTAGTAGTAGGATAATATGAAAAAGAAAGAAGAAGAAAGGTGTGTGTAGCGTGTGTAGTAGAAGTTCATAAAAAGTTTTTATAAGATGGTCGTTATATTTTTGTTATTTTTTATGTATAATAAAGCAAAATGTTACAACAGATTTCAGTTTACCAATAGACGATAATAATAACAGGTTATGGGCGCAGATTCAATATAATTGAATAAGGCATAAAATAAAATAAATAAAAAACAAGGTCAAGTTGGTAAACTGAAGGGAAAGAATCATGGCCGGCAAAATGGACGAGCTGAATAGCGTTGAAAAATTGAAAAATGCAGAAGATTATCCGATGTGGAAGTTTCAGGTGGATATTTTTTTCAAATCATACGATCTTTATAAAATAATAAATGGCACTGAAATATCAACAGCAGAAACTGCAGTTGAATTTGATAAGAAGGATGCTAAAGCACAGCGAATAATAATAACAACCCTTGATAAAAAGCCACTAACATACATCATGAATTGTAAAAAGGCAAAGGAAATGTATGATAAGATATGTTCAATTTATCAAAGGGATAATGAGCAAAGTAAGTGTATCCTTTTACAAAAATTCTTTAATTTTAGATATGATAAAAACAGTGACATGGCTTCACACATATCCAAACTGCAAAACTTAGCTGTTAGGCTTAAAAATTTAGATCAAAAGATAGATGACTCCATGCTGATCTCTAAAATTCTAACCACATTTCCTGAAACCTTCAAATTCTTTATTAGCGCCTGGGAATCAACACCAGAAAAGGATAGAACACTTGATAATCTAACCTCGCGGTTACTTATGGAAGAAACCCGTCATGCAAATATAGAACAAGAAGAAGCTGTAGCTTTTAAAGCAGCTGAGTTAAAGACAGCAGCAACCGATAAGGTAGGAAACGCAAATCGGAATAAAACCAACCAATATGGGAATAATAATCGAGTAAAATGTTATAAATGCAACAAATTTGGTCACATAGCTAGATTTTGTCAAAAGAAAACATGCAGTATTTGTAAAAAGAGCAATCATGTTGAAAGAAATTGTTTCTTTAGACAACGCACAAATGATAAAGAAGTTAACGATTCCAAAATTGCATTTTTAACATACTCTGATAAAAATGATGAGGCAAATATAAAAACTACTTGGATTGTTGATAGTGGTTCTACTTCTCATTTCACTAATAATCAAGTTTTATTAAAAGATACTGAAAACATTAATGTAGAAATAGGTGTCGCAAAGAATGATCAAGTAATGCATGCTGATAAAAAAGGGAAAGTTGAAACAGGAGACTTTATTTTAAAGGATGTCTTGCATGTGCCTGATTTATCCAAAAATCTATTATCAGTAAAAGCTATTACACAAAATGGTGGTGAAATAAAATTTCTAAAGAACAAAGTTGAAATATATAAGGATCAAAAGAAATTAACAGAAAGAAGATTAAAAGAAAATGGTCTATATGAAATAGAATTTGATAAAAAAGAACAAAAGGCTTTAACAGTAGAAAAAGTAAATCCATTAAAGGAATGGCATATAAAATTAGGACATTTGTCTGTAAATAATATAAAAAAAATTAACAAATATGGCAGATGGAATAAAAATCAGTAATTTTGAACATGATCCTATCTGTGAAGTATGTCTTAAAGCAAAGCAGGCAAGAAATTTATTTTCTAATGAACGTATAAGAGCTAAGAGACCTTTAGAAATAGTACATACCCATATTTGTGGACCCATAGATCCACCAACTTGGGATAAAAAGAAGTACTTCATTACATTCCTCGACGATTATACGCACTTCGTGACTGTATATCTTCTTGCAAAGAAATCTGAAGCTTTAAATTTCATAAAAGAGTATGTACAAGAATCAGAAGCCAAGTGGAACCTTAAACTGTGGAAGATGCGTTGTGATAATGGAGGAGAGTATAGTAGTGAAGAATTAAAATCAGGGTGCAAGCAGAAAGGAATCAGATTGGATTACACAATACCACATACTCCTCAACTTAATGGCAGGTCGGAGAGATTGAATAGAACAATTATGGACAGAGCAAGAGCACTTATAGCAGAAAAACAGGTCGAAAAGAAGATGTGGGGAGAAGCTATACGAACAGCTACCTATTTAATAAATAGAAGTCCTACAGATACATTGAAAGTAACACCTGCAGAAAAATGGACATCATATCGTCCCAGTCTATCAATATTGCAGATATTTGGTTCAAATGTATATGCAAAAGTTTTAGGTCCTCTCAAGAAACTAGATGATCGAAGTAAAAATTACATGTTTATTGGATATGCTCCGAACGGCTATAGGTTGTGGGATGAAACTCGACAGAAGGTAATTATCTCAAGAGATGTTGTTTTTGAGAACTATATAGAAGATAAGAATAAAGCAAACATTATAAACATTGAAGATGAAGACGATACAGATAATACTGATCAAGATGAAATTAGTTTGAATGAAATAGATGAAGAATACAAAGAAAAGGAACAAGAAACAGAAGACGAAGCCTTGCACATTTACCAAGAATTCAAAGTACAAGTAAAGGAAGGACAATTAAGAATCCCTCATATCTAGATGATTATGTCATGTTAACATACACTGAAGCAATAAATGGAAATGATGGAGAAAAATGGAAAAAAGCTATAGAAAATGAAAAGCAATCGTTAATAGAAAATAAAACCTGGGAAGTTGTTAAGAGAGATGAAGCAGGTAACAGTAAAATACTGACTAATAAATGGGTGTTTAGAATAAAAGGAGCTGGAACTTATAAAGCGAGACTAGTAGTTAGAGCTTTTGAACAAGAACACGGGGTCAACTATGAAGATACGTACAGTCCAGTAATCAACATCAACTCATTAAGAGTCATTTTCGCATTAGCAACTGCAAAGAATTAGGATATTATTGGATTCGACATCAAAACAGCCTTTTTGTATGGTGAGTTAGATCAAGATATTTTTATGAATATACCAAAAGGTTTTGAAGAAGAAAACAAAATCTGTAAATTAAACAAATCTTTATACGGACTCAAACAAGCTCCTTTAAAATGGAATGAAAGATTCACTAACTATTTGAAAGATAATGGCTTGACAGAAACAAAATCAGAAAGATGCATTTTTAAAACTTCCGACTGCTCTTTAATCCTGGCTTTGTACGTTGATGATGGGATTATAGTAGGAAAAGGAAAATTAGTTCTCTTAAAAGTTTGTAAGAAGTTTCTTTTGATTTACATTATTTTTTTAAATTAAGGAGGAGTGTTAAGAATTGCTAGGTTGGTAATCGAGAAAAATAATGTAAAACATAAAAATCTATATTACCGACCTAGTAGTAGGATAATATAAAAAAGAAAGAAGAAGAAAGGTGTGTGTAGCCTGTGTAGTAGAAGTTCATAAAAAGTTTTTATAAGATGGTCGTTATATTTTTGTGTTATTTTGTTTAATGTATAATAAAGCAAAATGTTACAACAGATTTCAGTTTACCAATAGACGATAATAATAACATTTAGTGTATGGCTATGTGAATAAACATAGTATTTTTATCATCGCTTACCTCTACCTTATTAGTTACTACGTGAAACAGTAAACAATAGCGGCTTTTGGGGTAACATGCCAGTGCTCTATTGGTCTGTTTGTGGTTCAAGTACGTACAGTTTGCTTTCTCTGATATTTATACTATAACTAATCATGCAATACATCTTTATTTGATAGCTTTGATCTTTTGGTTAGCTTTTTGAAGTCAACAGGTATCTTCAAATTTCTGTTATCACTTTTATACCGGCCTTTGTCGTAGGACTTCCGGCGTATATTAATAGTTTGATCTCAGGATATCAATTACTTTTCCCTTGCTCATGTGTTATTATCATTAGTTATCACCGCATTTCTTTAAGATTATGTAATTCTAAAACTGGAATGGCAAGTTAAATTTTGCATATAGATATGTGTAGGAAATTTATGATAAAATATAAGTAGTTGTAATTGTATTCTTGTGTATTGCAGTGTACTATTGACATTTCCTAGACAGGTTAAAAATAAGACAAAAAGAACAATAAATTGCATTGGCTGGAAAGCATTAAAATTTATGAGAATAATTGCATAAAGTTAAAAGAAACAGTAAGGTTAACTTTAATGCCTAGTATTTCTAGACAAACAACATAAATACAAGCACTAAAATGTCGATAATATTGCATGTTCGTCTTAAGTTATCTTATAAAATAAAAAACAAAAAGTGCTTTCTGTTTTTCAGTAAATATATTTTTCTGAAATGTAAGAATTTGGCTCTTCGAATAAATCACGATACTATATCGTTAATCTGATAAATTGCATGTCAATACTGTTCGCACGAGCAGAAGAAAGAAAAGTCAGAGATAATCCCCATTCGTTATTTTCGTCGGCTGAATTGCTTCATCATTGCCTCTGACCAGTCCATCGTAATATATGATCGTACTGCTTTGTAAGACTACTATTCAAGAAGCGTTCGTTAATGTCTTTTGGATATGCCGTCTAGTTTCCTCCGCGCCCCAATTTTCTTTTTATTTGTGTTTTATTTTTATTCTATTACTTCTTATTGAAGTCTTTCCTCACTAGTAGGAAAAATATGAAAAGGGACTCTTTTCTGCTTGTTGTACTTTAGAATTTACAAAAATTCTGCCGCTATAGTTCTAACAAACATAATTTCAATACGGTATAATTTTCATGAAATATAGTAATCTTAGGTTTCAAGTTTGTCATTAATATAAATGTCTTATAAAATTAAAATATTTTTAGTTTGTAAATCTAAAAAAGAGTCAACCCTCTTCTGTAGTAGTGGTCAACACTACCGCATAATGTAGTTGTATGGTCAGCTGACGTTCCCCTCGATAACTCATCATCTTTCAATGTCAAGTCTACCATTCTTTTGGATCATATTGGTTATACTCCTAACACCCGATATTGTCATATCAGCTTTGATTTATGTAATTGTATTGACTTTTCTTAGTCCTTGTTTTATTTTCCCTCTGTTGCCTATTGATACATGGGTTGTGATTGATGTGTTTAGGGGTTGGTAGAAATCTAGGTAACAATCTTCTAAATAGTTGAAGCAAGAATTATTATAACCCTTAGTACAAAGCTGGTTTTTCCTTAATGCAACATGTTTATACAAGATTAATCGATACGAAATTAAGAAATATTCATGAAAACAGGCAGACGTTTTAAAACTCTTTTTTGTCTGTCTGACACATGTAAAAGCCTGCCTTATATTTATAATAATTAATTTGAGTTTTAATATTAAATTGCAATTTCCATCATCCTAAAATAGAGGATTATATACAGATCATAAGGGCCAGTTCTAGCCAAATAGTGTTTTTAGTTTTATCAAACTAATTTTATTTTTAATGCAAAGAAAAGTCAGGAATTCTTGTTTTTATTTTATGCCACATGAACAATTTGAGTTAATTTGTATCTTTCCAATTCAAAGAAATTTTAATTAAAGCAGTAAGTAATACAGTTTTGTATCACTTTATAAAAATCGTTTGGAAAGTTGCGTTAGTTGCAATCAAACTTAATTATTTCTCTGAAGCAGCACAGTAAGAGAGTCGTTTGAAGCATCACCCTGCACTTTTTAAACACTAGGTGGAGACACTACATTATATCTAAATCTTTTACGTACAAAACCTGCCAAAAGGTCTTTTGAAATTGGGATACATTCAAATTAGCTCCATCCTTCAATTTGATTCCGAATTGCATAGCCCAATACCTTTAGTAAGGAGTGGAGGATGGGATTCATGCTAAGAAGGCACGTATCTGAACTAAATTAACCTCAATTGCCCTGGTGAAGGCCGATACGTAGACTGCCAACGACTACGTGCATTTCAATTTCCGTGGGCTCAGTCTGTATGCCCACGAAAGGCGTTTTAGCGAGGGCTCACAGCCTTACCTCCAACTTTAGATTGGAGGAACCACCTCCCGGACTGTAAACTTCGAATCACCCATATTCCCTACGTGATATATGCGACTACTCTGGAATGATACAGCAACATATGGGATTCATATATCCCTGTACTCGTGGCCATTACCATAAGGTCATATCATCATGTTCAAGCTCTCTTAATCACTACTATTGAAAGTACATATTTTACCACTTGTGGTCACTGCCACCAGTCCACATCATCTTGTTAAAGCTATCTTAATACTCATATTCATTCAGCTTACCGGCTTGGCTAAATGCACCGTTTTAACAGCAGCCCGGTCCGGCCTGATTGGTTCCGCCAATCTCTTTCTAGCTGATGCTCCCGTACTCAAAGAAGACTCCCTCGAACCATAAAGTACTCCTGTCAGAAAGAGCGCAGATCTACCTAGAAAAAAACCAAGCAGTGTAATACCCCTTGTTGGATGTGACGAATAGATAACCGGAGCTTTGAGAAACTCTAGGTCAGAGGGCTCTGAAAGAAAATAATATAATTACACCAAACCTTATTCAAGAAGCCGTTTTGCGTACTTTTTGAACACTACAAAACACACCGACTTGCTGAAACTCATCAACCCATATCCTTAAGAACTTGCAGACCT
The DNA here is from genome assembly GCA_011009095.1 of Ignelater luminosus. Classification (NCBI taxonomy): domain Eukaryota; kingdom Metazoa; phylum Arthropoda; class Insecta; order Coleoptera; family Elateridae; genus Ignelater; species Ignelater luminosus. The sequence continues at coordinate 97,343 of VTPC01091285.1, forward strand.
TCGTACAGCGCACATTATACTAGAGGGTGCTGACAAGTTTCCTCCACACCGTACGACGAAAACATTCCAAACTATCACTTGATCTGTTTACAAACAGACATTTAAATTTGGATTGAGCGAGATCCTTTTCTTTGGATTTCGTAAAACGTCGCAGAGAGCGTACTATCTAATTATATTTGTTTGGTTCGTTTCACGGCCTCCAACACCTGCAGGCCAATAATGGCCCGCCAACCCCTTTCCCCTCTGATCTTATATAAGTACTTATTACTAAGGGGGAAGACACACCGATCCGTAGAGATTTTCTCTACCGTATTGCTTCCTTCGCCCTTCCTAATCGATCCTCCCAAATAACGCCACTTCTGTTATCTCGTCTTCGCACGCATTCTTTTTAATTAATTTGACAACGCTGACCTGCTTTTGTTGCTGGCACACAAGCGATTGTCATTGTAAATGTTTTACTTCTACTGAGAGAATTGACCTCCACGGCTCTCAGGGCATAATTAAAATCCAATTCATGGCTTATATTATTTAAAATCTGACAGCTTCACAGATCTACTCCAAATACCTGGACATCTCTCCCATCAAAACTTGCATAGCCTCTGAGGGCACAATTTGCACTTAATTATACATTTAACGTTTTCCTTACATAGACATCGTCTAGTACCAAACTCTAATGCTGTACCTTACAAACGAAGAGCAAGCTCTAATTGCTTTGCAGTAATATACGTAAGCCTTCAACAACTCCGGTCAAAATATCTCGCATAGTACCGGATGGGAATATTCAAGTATCTGATCTCACAAAACACTGTTGATGGCACGATCTCCTATTCGAGCTTTGGAATGACCCTTGTCAGTGTACAAACAATTTTGGACTCCGAGACAGAAACGTACAACACGAGAGTTGATCCTAAATTCATTACCAAGGAATTGTCTGCATATGCAACAACTTCGCGTTCTTAACATGCAAAATCGATCAACAAGACATTCACTATCAAGTTCCATATCGGAGGACCACAACTGGAATTTTGCGACAGACGTCTCATCAGACATTTTTGCTCCGGAAGTAGTGACCTCATATAGTCAATTAGCTACAACCCACTGTCAAAGTGTGCCAGTGAGATCGACGAAGACGTCCAAGACATAATTCTTATAACTCTTTAATCACGATCTCAACATCTCATGACACGCATCCTTAATAGATGAACGTCCAACAAAGCCATATTGCCCATACGACATCCGTCCTTCCATACATTCGGTTAGCCTAAAAGTCATTGTTGGGCCTGTTTCCCACCGTCCTTAGTAGTTGAGTACGGGGGCATGTTGGGTCTGTTTCCGACCACCCCAACAGGTTCAGTCCAGTCCACTTGTTCATTAGCTCTCTGTTTCGTTAAAATAGTTACGTGTAATGTCTTGTAATTATTCAACTAAGAAGAAGAAGTGTTGAAACCAGCAACTTCTCCAACATACAGTCATTATCCACTCAAACATTTTCCTGAAGACGGACAAATCAGAAGGACCATAACGCGCAGCATCTTTTGTTTCCGCTGCTGGTACAGAAGTAATAATTTATCTGAAATTGTATGTTAAACAGCCACGGGCGTCTCACCTCCAATGCAGGGGCGCCACCAACTACAGTCGGGTACCTGAGCATCCGCATCTATATTCAAATTCTTATAGAGTATCTTTGGAAAGATCGTTCCCAGCTACATGCGAGCAGTTACCCTGCACTGTAAACATATGTTACAATTAATAATAAATTAAGAATTTGGAGAATGTTACATAAAACAAACACCAAAGATCTTGTTGCCTTCAATGCTGCTATGCCATTCCTTCACATTTTCTAGTCTTTATGCTCAAAATATGGTAAAAACAATTTCAATTTTAAAGAAATTATCTATGGCTCATATTAACAATTTATAACAACTGCTGTTGCAAAAACAAAATTGAAAAGTGAATGTTGGATTCGTTTTAGTTATAATCTAGCAAGTGAACAAGTAGATCCCGGAAAATCTCGAAGGTAATAATGAACTAATCGTCTACTGATTTCCTGTACTAGTTTCTTTGCTTATTGTTTCAGATATTAGCGAGATTGTTCTTTCCTTCTTTCCAAAACTCAAAGTTATTCAAAATGTATTAATGTTGTGCGTTTCTTGCTTTCATTCAAGAGTTCATCCTATGTATTTAAAGTCCGTTCAGGCCTTCTGGTACATCTTGTAAAAATCTTTAGAGAAATGTTTTTTCTGCTTTTCCAATGGATCCTTTCAGATTCAGTTTAAGCTCTCTGTTTCTCTTGAGGTTTGATTCTTTTTACCCAAACTGTATTTTTGTCCTGTTTACATTTACTTATTGGCTGTGCTTACTTAGAATTCAAAAAATTCTTCTTATTATTATTATTTTTTATTGCTAGTTTTCTGAACAATCACGGGCACGACCTTGATTAGTTTGAACTGATATGACGCTAGATCAAATGTAATCTATTCTTTCTATTGGACCAAAAGGGTACTTTCATTTGCTATTATACCAGATAGTAAGTCGTTAAGAAATTAGACAATTAATGGCTACAGACAGAATTAAATTTCTATGGTATCGGATTATTTTAACAAAAACAATACTTACTCTTAGAATTATTGTAACAGATATCTGCATTCGCATCCGCAACTGCGGATAATCTGCATGGTTTCGAACATCCGTATCTTCATGCGTATTTGCAAATTTAATTTCTTTAAAACCCACTTCCGCAGATTTATATAAGGATATCTAGAGCAAGAGGATACACGTATCGAAGACAATCATGTGATAATGCGCAAACATGCAAGAAGGCTTAGCGGCGGCGTCTCGTTGTCACATTGCTTTATTAGTTTATTTTAATTGTTACGTCTAGCGTTATAACGGATACGTAGTTTGAACATTCGCATTCGGGAAAATTCGCATGCGAAAAACCACATCCGTTACAACCCTGCTTACTATACCTAATGCGAGATTGATCTTGATTGAAAGGAGAAATAAATCAAACAGAATAAATAAAGAAAGGTCGGTTTAATCATATCAGATGAACAGCGCCAGTACCAATACCTGCATTCAAAGTAATATTATTTTAGGTTATGAAGAGATATGCACATTTGCACAAGTCACATTTTGTAACGAGGAATACAGCAAAGTCCCCCAGACAGTTTAAAAAACTAGCCTACGGCAAATACGTGCATTTGGCTTACTCAGGATTTATATTAACCAAAGCAAACAGCCGGAACTTAGTCGGTTTTCAAAAGATCCAAGTAGCATCTAGTAAATAAACAATAGATGTAAATAATGCAACAACTTGCAATATTAGCAGCAAATTGAAATTATCAACCGAGTTCGCCAATTACAGGTTCAAGTCAAACTGTATTTAGAGTGCCTACGGTTTGTGAGTAATCTTTTGCAGCGCAGAGGATAATGTGCCATAAATAATGAATTTCCTCCTCCAGGTTTAAGGTTTATTGATTGCTTAAGCTATGGTAACCCAGTATTAGGTAATAACTATATAAGTGTATTATGTACTTTAAATTGAACTATAGTTACTGGACTGAACATGGTTATTTGCTTTCTAGATACATTTAAAAAAATGTAGCAGTTAGCTAATAATCGGTAATATTCCGTTACTCTGTATTGATTATTTTAGTAAAAACCAACAAAAGTTAACACACATTTCTATTTTCAGCAAATTTTCCAGCCATTTCGTCTGGCTAATGAACAAATATTTCAGTCATGTTCTGTTTGTTTTTTACTTTAATGAATACTCGTTTAGTGATGGACTATATATTAATAGAGAGCCGGTCAGACATATCTGGGATGTGACGGGAGCACATTGATTTATCTGCAGTTCGGTGAGATATGTGTAGGATCGTATCACGTACAGCCACCCCACCTCTACCGCGTAATCAAGATATATCCGACCTTGGAGCGACGTGAGATATTACTCCCGGAACATATCTTCTTTATTGCGCTATTTACTATTTATATGCCGTTTATGTTATTGCAGGTTTATGGTGCTGTTACCAGATGTACGACCGCCGAGAGCGACATACATCGTTTTACGTAGATCTATTGTCTGCCAATAGCTAATTGTCTAAATAAATTTCTCTCCAGCTGGTTTTTAATGAAATATTAAAGTAAATGCCTAACTGGAGATTCGTTACGAGAAAATTAAATGTCATTCTTTCCTAATGCCATATGTGTGTTTCTTATCAGATGTCAAAGGATTTTAATATATTAATTCTGGTTGTGACATAATCAGATTGTGTAATTTGGTATAGTACTTGGAATGATACAATCAGGAGATACTTTTTACTGTCGTATATTTTACAATGATAAGCATTCCTTGTAAAAGAACTTAATTCTGGACAGCTATCGTATATTTCCTAATTAAAACGGGCGTTCATTTTCAGTAGAATAAAAATTTTTTGAAAGGACTTCTCTTGCATTTTTAAATACCAGGATAGAGGCATGATGTCATAACATTATTTATCATTTTTAGTCGTTTGATAGTTGCATTATTATTCTTACGATATTTTCAATTACCTTTCAAATCAATTTATTTACTTACGTACAATAATTAATGAATAAGATTTATTGAAAGAAGTGAATTTATAGAAAAAACTTTTACTTGAGTTTGAAAAGAACAATCTTGTGCTGATGCAGGTTTTCTCTATATACTGTACAGAATCTACTGCCATGTAACTACCACTCACTTGTTTTTCTTATTTTGACTGAGAGGAGGTTGCGCACTTTTACTATACTAGTTAGTAGGGTTAGTTATTATGAAAATTCTAACCTAAGATTTAAAAGTGATTATAAAAATTTTTTTTCATGAGATGCACACACAGTGAAAAAAATTCCGTCTCAGTAGTTCTGAATTTGAGATGAACCGCTGAACTTTGGATATTGACAATGTAATACAACTGTTTATTTGAGAAAAAACAAAAATGAAGCAAATTTGGAACTTCGGTGGCTCTGATAGTTAAGCATTCGACTATTAATCCAAAAGTCGCAGGTCCAATCCCCGGCCGAGGTTTTAAAATTTTTATGCAAAAAGAATCTGTAACAAAATGTCATGCAATGACTGCAATGAATTCTACTATAAGATTCCTACTTGGGGTTGGAATATGACCCAAAGTGTGAGACACAAAACAATAACAAGAAAGAAGAATTTTCATAAAAACTGATCGTTGTGTTCTTGTCACTCTTAGCCTTTTAATCCAACTTGTTTTTTGTAAACCAGGGTTATTATTTAAAGTAAGTTGTGCAAATATGACAGTTTTGCACAGGGCTGGTCCGGGATTTATTGCGCTCCGGGGCAACTTCGGATTTCTGCACCCTTGCATCCTTCACTACTCAGTATTGAAAACCTTCCATCTTAGAAGACTTAAAGTAAAATTAACTGTTAGTAAGAAATACTTGATCGATTCGAATAACTCAACTTCCTCAATAAGCTCAACGGATTCATAAAAGAACGATGAATATTGAAAATGTATGTTCAATTTAGAATTAGTTTGTTCAATCCCAGAATTATTAAATATATATCAACGATCCTTTTCCTTTTAAAGGGTCCATAACAAATAGAGAAAAATATTTTCAGTAGTTAAGAGAAACCGTTCATACGTTCTCTGGCAAAACAGCATTTCCAACAACTATGTACTACCAAACGGATAAGAAATCGGTTCAAGAACAATTAAACACATTTTATGTTCTTATCTTTCAAGGTCATAAACTAAATTCTATACAAAACCTTCGTTTGCTTTGAATTATTTCATGTCCATGTACTGCATAGAAAACAAACACAGGGATGTCTTCTAGAAATATCTTAAGCAGATTTCATGTGAATCTCATTCGTGCGATGACAAATCGTCGTGGTCTCTGCTTTGAAACTTGCATTGAGAAGTTACGTCGCATTCAAGTATAAAAACGTCAGAATATCACAACTCATAAACGTCATATCAAGATGTGAAAACAACGTTAGTTAATGGCGAAGTAGGCTTTTTTATGTTAGACTAAAAAGTGGAACAAAATTGACGTCTTAATGACGTCAATTTTTGGATTCGTTATCGACGACAAATATGTCCTATTAATCAAACAAATCCGACGTCACTCAGTTTGCTGAATATAGCTCTAAAGGCAGGAATTTGAGTTTTGCGCAATTGCATGCTTTAAAAGAGAAGTAAAAATTTTCATTTTTGCTAATATTACAACCATGCACTTGTAATATCGTCAGTATTTGTCTTTTCTTTAGATTTGAATGGTCTTGTACAAACTAGCACAATGAAAGAACAATAGATAAGCAAAGCATATGCAAACGAAAAAATAAAACACATTAGGTACGTATATTTTTCATTTTAGAATTTTATACATTTCTTAAGAAAAATGTCATAAGCCTACTTTTAGAAATCAAAATATTGGTTCTTTTTTGTTAGCAGAAAGTCTTTAATTTGAGCTCGTCTTGTTTTATAGCCAAGATGAATGATAACATATGCAAAATGTTGAATGGGATCCTGTCGGTGTTCTTTCAGGCTATTTTTTTTGGTTGTGGAGTTTACATCTTTCTTTACCAATTTTTGTGCCCCCATAACTATGCGTTCTGAGGCAGTTATCTCACTGGTTTAACATCTGAAAATAGCCCTGGTTCTGCATATACAAGTAGAGCTTACTGCTTTTCGGTCAGTCTTCGAAAGTCTAATATGCCATTGTTTATTTTAGAATAATGTAAAGAAATGTTTAAAATCACATGAGTAGTAACTATAATACCATCTTTGGATATTGGCACTACAGCGTCATTGAATTTCTAACATTAATGGCCGCACTTGTGTGATAGTCAACTTTGAAAAAGTCAACCAACAGTGCAATATGTGTTGCCTATCTAGCAGTAAGTTTTATAATGACTGAAGGATATTGTTTATGATTTAATCCTGTCTTTAAATAAGTTTTTTTGGGAGCCCTATGTTTTAAGCTTTTTACAGAACATAGAGCGTTTCCTTCCTATGCTCGTGTTGTTCAAAGACACTTCCGTTTAAGGAAATTTTTCTTGGCAAATTGTACTTCGGTGTTGGTTTGACTTTGCTTTTTATTAAAGAAATGATTTTTAAAAATCTATGTAAGTCTTAAACAAATGAAAAACGAAAATTCAGTAGTAGCTACAGAAAGTAACAAATCCAGGCAACAGGCTATAAAGATTTTTCTACTAACTTTTACCTATCACAGCTTACCTAGAGTTTTGTTGGTTTTTTGCTAAATATAACTTGACTGCAATTCTGGATATTCTGGATATCTATTAAGAGTAGACGTTTTCTAGGTCTGTGGTGTCTTGGGAAACTTCCAAAACGTTTCCAAGTTTTTTAACGTATCTTTTAGAGTCAAAAGATATTTTCAACTTATTTGCACTGTATGACTATCAACTGTGATTCTTTTTCCTGTTTAACACACCCCTACACACAGATCTTGTCGCCTAGTTACTTGCTGGAAGGATTTCAATTCACTACAAAATTGTCCATGCTTTTTTTACTTGGAATCTAATTGTATCCTGGATCTTAAGCAAACCATGCTTTTTTCGTCTGTAATTTAACAGTATCTGTACATTCCTAAGGGGCTGTTTTTATATTACGTAACGCAAAAAGGAACGATTTTTACACCCCCCTTGTAACGCACCTGTAACGCAAGCTTGAACTCCCCCTTAAATATTACGTAATGCAATCCTCTAAGTCACACTCAATATGAAAATGTTCTAATTTTTTATTGAAAAAGATTTTATTAGAAAAGAACAGATCAAAGCGAGGCGCGTGCGATCGTTGTGGTCTACACGCAGACTGTTTGAGTTCAGACAAGTAAATATGACTAATTAATATTTTATCAATAACATTTTATCGTTACGTAACGTTACTCCTAACCCCCACCGCCCCGTTGGTACCGCTGCGTAACGTTACTCTAAACCCTCACCTCCCCTTGCAGCGTTACGTAATTTAAAGACAGCCCATAATCAAATTGGTACGCTTTTGCGTATTTTCAAGCTCGATAGTTAAAACTAAATTTTTTGATTAAATTACTGCTCCTAAAGTTAGTTTTTGCTGATACATGTGCCTTTATATTAGTCAATTCGGTCAAGTTTGCCCATGCTTGCCCCAAAGGTCTTCTCGCTACCAGAATAAACCATAAAATTAAATTAAATCAATCTTGAATAAGCAATAAAGTGGAATAACATTATAATCTTAAAGATAACTGGTAGCAAATCTATGTACATACATTGGCCCAGAAAAGAGAATGGACAAGTCTATAACCACTTCTAAGGTATTTACAGTTGTGTAGGCAACCCATTTTACGACATCGCCATTACTTTCATACTAAGGCAGGCTCTCTGCAAGGCGCCTGTCGCAATTAGTTCTGCATCATTGAATCTTTACCTATGATATTTTTGGTTTTTAACTAAAGTTTAGACGTGATAGCTAAACATTTGTGTGCATCGTTCTCAAGGAAGGAATACAGTTAAGACTAAAGTTAATAATTATTTAATTGATCCAAAAAATTGTATGAATTAGAACATTTTTTAATTAACACTAATCTTTAGATTTTATTATCAATTACCTTTCAGAAAGTTTTAGTGAAGAAGGCATTAATTTTAAGCATTTATATGACAATGTTTAGGCTTTGCCGATGAATTAGCATTGGAACCGTCCGTGATAAAGGTTATCATTGCTTTTAAAGGTACAGTTAATCCGGCAAAATATTTAAAAACACCCTGGGAAACCGAAAATATTAAAGTATTCTCACAAGGGGACCTTGGGTCAACCGGAACACTAAATTCAACGAATTTCTATATGTGGGTAGTACCCCACTGTTCATGTGTATTGCTGAAACATTAGGTCGCACCTTTCAAAAATAACAAATATTTCCTAAGAAAGGTTTTTAGTGCAATGCACACAAATGTGTATGTTTCACGTCAAAATTTTATTTAAAAATCGAAAATATCATATTCCCCAGGACGGCTTAGATAAAGATTCAATGAAGCGGAACTAACTGCGACAGGCGCCTTGCAGAGAACCCACATTCACTTGAATTGCTTGAAAGTAATGGTGATGTTGTAGAATGGGTTGCCTACTCAATTGGTGCTTAGTTCTGTCCATTATTTTTTGGGGGGGGGCGCTGTGCTGTACATAGGTCGAGATTTGTTTTGGGTACTTTCTTCTTAGACCCTGTAATTTCTTGCCCACTACACATGATTCATCTGTATTAATACCCCAGGAGGCCTTGGGAAAATTTCTTTTGTTTCGTTCCTTCTGCTTATGTTACTTGACATAGTGAAAAAATTTTTCTTTATCGAGTTCAACAAGTCTTTTCCTTACTTTACGTTGTATTGATTTCTGTTTTGGGTGATGACAGGTTTTAGTGTGATAACCAGTTATTTGGTATAATTGCAGTGGATTAGTATTGAAATAAACATTTAAAATATTAGCAAATTCAATACGCCGCGCCGGCATACACTGAGAGCGTCAACATGTGTCTTCAGAGAAAGATCTTAGAAACCGGAGGTAAAATGTAGTAGTATCTCCCTTATTTGAGAAGAGGAGAGAAATTTAAAAAAACAATTTTCATAGATAACTCATAAACAAAAAAAAATATACAGTGCGCCCAATTTAAGACGTTACAAGTAGGTAGGCAACACACTGTGCATATCATAGATATGTTTATGATTACAAAATATCGTTTTCAATTTTTAAAAAGGATAGCTATGGAAAACAGAAAATTTTAAAAAAATATTAGAATAATTTGCTGGTCACTTTGACAAGAATTTCTTTATATTGAGTTATTATCTAACCTTACATTTTTAGTTTTAGTTTAGTTTTAGTTATTTAATAAAATTTAACAAACAAAAATAACATATGAGATTCGGTTATTTGCCTACTTACATGTAGTGAGATAAATTGGGCATATTGCATAACTTTGATAGCACCAACGAACTTGGGAAGAAAAAATAAAACAGTAAAGATTTTTCTTCTAGCTATAAAATATACCAAGCATTTACTTCAAATTTGGATCACCCTGTACAATACTGTTATTTACTAATGGAAAATGCATTTTATCCTTTGTTTTTAAGCTAACTTGTCATTACTCAAAACAACCGTCAAGACGCAATTAGGTTTACACTTCAATAATTGCAAGTTTAACACCAAGAACACTTAGCGGTGTGGCGGTCAACTTGGAAGGAATGCAGAAGTATTTCCATGGTTGGGTAGGAATTTCCTAAAATATAATTTCCTATATTTTTCAATCAAATTTGTTTCAATTTTTAATTAAGCATTAAAATGAGAAACCAAAACAATAAAATTAAAAGAAAAAGATGAACTGAAAGAAATAAAAACAGACTTGGCATTAAATTCAATGAATTTATATTGTTGTAAAAAATACATTTCAATCCTGTTTATTGGTACATTTTGTAACATAAAAAAGGAATTAAAGAGGTTTCAACGACGACATGAAATTCCCATAAAGTCTTTAAAACTAGGTAAATCTGGTATGTGATACAATTTAATTGCAGTTAATTTTATGTGAATTGTTTCCTCTGCGGTAATACTTAAAACAAACACAAACATTTTAATTTATTGACCTGACTCATGCATGTACTAATTACGTCATTCACTTATTGTCTATCAATAACAATAGCTATGAATTGGAATATCATTTCCGGGGATCGTCTTGGAAGAATTGTGTGAAGAACGTATCGTTTCTACTGAATGCCAGGATGTGTCGTAGGAGACACTGACCTTTAACCCAGAACGGCAAGGACATATTGACAGAATTAATTAGCAAGAAAAACAGAATATTACGCTATAATACTCCACATCTACATATCGATTTTGTCATCATCAATATTATCATTTTACATATTGTAAGAAAGAATAGACGTTGATATTTTAAATCAGAGCTACAAACAATTTTTTCTTATAGTATAGATTCTCATAAAATCAAAAGTTTGGAAGATTATTTTATCTATAACAAGAGTAATAACCAGCCATTCATAAAACTAATTTGTTCCAAGCAACGGTTTTAATAATATTTATTGAGTTTCCTAAAATGTAAATAAAATGTAATGGCATATGTGTGTGTGGTACCGTGCAGGCAATCCTAAAATTTCATTAAAAATTTAATATCAAACCTATGGTAGACACGGAGGCGAAACGGAGAAGAGATACCCTCGCAGCCTCAACAATCCCTCAAGTCGCATGTCGTGCCAGCTGTTACAACCACGTGGCGGTTCCATATTGCACTTGTTGGGTTTAATCCAGCCACCGACCCGTCAGTTACAAATGTTACATTTCACGTTGTAGTTTCTGTTGTCTAACGAAGTGAATTTGGTAATGGAGCATACACTTTTATTAGTTATTCCGCTCAGTCTTTATTAATTAAACTTTTTCTTTACCCTTACGTAACGCATAATTATTTTATTCATTCCAATACGAAATAACAGTTTTACTAAAATATTTAAATTAAGTTACACTTTGTGCAGAAATTTCAAAAAAAAGTTTTCCTAACGATAGAAAAAAATGTTTTATCGAATCGATGTCCTGATTAACCAGGCAGTTTTTACTGTATCGTTCTACAAAGAAGACAGATATACATCAGATAGTGACTGTTTGATAAGAATTCTTCAGAACAACAATGTTAATCGAGCAGATTAGGGTTAATAACAAATTTTGGTTCTAAGGAAGAAGAAAAATTATGTACTGATTTGAAACAAAACAGGAGAACCCAAAAAATTTGTCTTTAGTTAAAGAGAAGCAAACAAGCAAAGTCAGCTAATAAGTCTAGAACACTTTGCCTAAAGACCTCACCATTATATAAAATCTTGCACGAGAATATCTGACTGTGCTTTGATACATAACTGCTTTAACAGTGTTTGTCATTTGGTAAATTAATAAGTAGTCAACCTCTTTGTTTAATAGTAGCCGTATGTCCAATTTCGTATAGCTATGTAAAACTGTTACACTGAATGCTTAGTCAAATTTAGAAGATTTTATGTTCATAAAACCAAAATAAACAGTAAAGTACTTACGATAAGCATATTAAACAGGTGTGAGAGATTAGGGGTCTTGCAAAATCTACTTTTCTGCTTAATACTGTATCATTAAGGTACACGTACAGCCTGACGTACAACAAACAAATATTTCTGTCTCTGTTACATTTTTGTTATTATAAACATCAGAAACTAGTGCGACCTAAATCTAATGTAAGTTGCAAGCTTGTGTAACACTATTAAAGCAATAGATAAAACAAAGAAGATTGAAATGAGACTAAAGATGTCATTACCCCTGAACTCCAAAAGAATTCTAAAACGTTTTTTGAAACCTAAAATCAGACTATCGATCTGTTCGGCTGCGCTCGCCTTATCGAGCGTCATGCTCGAACGTTGGTGGGGTAGCGACCCTTGAGGACAGGCGACAGGAGAACAGTCTCGATACAGAACACCACGAGACACAGTCGCGGGCCAGAACACGAGGCCAGATCATTATTAATAAACAATCATTAAAGCTTACAGTGAGTTTTATTATCAGCTTGAGTTAAAAGCAACTCAAGACACAACACGATCAATGTGTTGTAAACTGTATTTTCTTGCAGTTCTTATCAATTTATTAATGGCCCTTAAAGGATCACTTCTACACATTCCAAGATTCATGTCATCAAAAATCGGCGATTAGTCTATATTCTTCCAGTCACTAATCTATTGCGATCTTTCTGTGCCATCAAGAGCATTATCATCCACAAAGACAAAATCTTCACCCACAGCACTTCTCCATAGCTGTATATGTCCTCTGAGAATTTCCTGAACACAACTATTTTGCTACAAAACATGGTTTCTGCCTTCTTGAAGATTTACAGTGGAACAAGCATCCTTCGATTGAAACTGAGGTGCTGGTTGCCTCCAAACGCAAAGTTTTCAATTATTTGCAATGAAACAGATTCAGATTTTATCAAAAGGGGTATTCCAGAAATCGTCATTGCGCTTTAGTTATTCTTTCGTAAATCTTTTTGCTCGATGGCGGTTTTGCAGCTTTGTTGATCTTTTGCTTATCATTCTTCAAGTTTTGATGCGCAGCCAAATGATACTTGTGAAAACTGCAGGTCCAGTAGCGAATGAGATGCCTAACATGCAATACTTTTTATGGAGACTCGAGTATATCGTTGCTACAGATGGAGATAGTTACTCGACGTCTTCTGCTTTTGAAATGACCAACAACCTAATTTGATTGCTGGTAACGATTTCATATTCTGGATGCATCAGTTCCAGAAATTCCAAATCTTGTGGCAGTGGCGCATTAAACTTAACCTTAAGTAACTAAAACTAATGAGGCTTGAGTTTGTATAAAATCAGGAACTGTAGCTCTAGGCATGTTTAAGTTAAAAAGAGAAAACTTTGCTAAATCAGCTGGTCTGACAATTTCTCTACTATTGTTCGATATTTTGCAAGACGGAAACATTTTACGAGATGTCAGAGCAATGGATATCCATGAACTGGAACCACATCTCTATAAAATCAAAAAGACATGTCCACGAGATAAATCCATTTACCTAACTGAACTGCCTTAAGTCTGGAAATTTCTAAAAATAGATTGACAGTAGTCATTATTACTTGCACCTATCAAAAGCCTTTTAACCTTTTTTTATAGTTTAAAGATTCTACGGGAATGTGTAGAATTACCACAGACATTAATGTTTTACTTTAAATGCAAATAGGAGACAGCGATATAACAGTTTTTTAATGTATAAATACTATATGCTCTTAGAACTGCGGAGATCATTGAATAATCTTTTAGCCAACTTTTGTAAAACTAATTTCAAAATCACATGTCCACAAACTTTCATTCAAATTGACTTTTTGGCAACTCCACTGCAAATGCAAGCAATTTTCAAATATCTTAATGGACGTACGCAGCGTTAACCAAATCTAAGATTCCAAGACTAGCCTGTTGAAACATTACCAAAGCGATGAGAGCGACTCAAGATTTTAGTAAACCGGTCAGCTTGGAAATTTAGATAAAAAGAAACAAGTTTTTGGTTTGACAAAGAATGATAATAGCCTAGTTGAAAAAGAACGCTTTTGCTCATCTACTGCGCAACCCAGGCTGACTGCAAACTAAAAAAGAAGAAAGCAAATAAATTCCCCAGAGGGTCTATCTGTCTTCTTTACAAACAACTCACCTATGGAAACTATACAAAAATCTTTCAAGCAGAGGCTTAAGGCTCTTGCTCTTCTATGACAACATACGAGTTAATGTGACAAAGTGGAACATTTAAACTACTTGCCCAAAACATAAACCTGTGAGTACGCTTTGAATAAACTTTTCAACGCGGAGAAGGTCAATCTAGTTTTGGTTACCGAACGTAGCTAGACCCATGGCAACAAGAAAGTAAACGAACCAGCTACACAATCTGGAAAATGACTTTTCTGAATCGAAACGTTATTTTAGTTCAATATCAGTAAATTCACAAGAGGCAGCGGGCAAAATAAAGATGAAAAGTGGCTAAAGACCACCGACTAATTAAGTTGATCTGGTTAACAGAATATGCTGTTCGATTATTGTAAGTTAAGGGGTACCTACATTAATAGGCGCGCCATGCATAATCAGTTTTGTGGACTACCTAGATTCTTGTGCTAAATATTCTAATTAAAAAATATAAAATTAATAAACTCCTACTGATGGTCATAAGTTTTGCCCATTAGAAGAATAATTGAAGTGAGATCTGTAAATTAAACCACGGAAACTAAGGCAAAGACTGCAAGCAAGGGCTTGAGATGAACTTAACAGTAGTTTTTGTTGTTCCTTTAGTACATTAATAAAAAATTGTGTCTAAACAATTCATATTTTTAAGAACTTGTTTCTTGTTAACATGATAATGCCTTAAGTTAATTATTCAAATTACTTACAAACAACTGAAAATGTAAAATGACCTACATAGAGATTGGACGCTAAAAATTCAAACGCAATTGCTTTGTCTTCATAAATTAATTACAATATGTGATTTTACTTCAAGGAGTAACATCACTAAACAAATATCTTTAATCATTCTTTAAGATAATGTCAAGATAAAAATTGTCTTGTTTTTCATGTACGATCACGTAGATTACAAAAGCTTGTTGGAAAGTAATTCCGAAACTTGTTAGATTTAATGTTGAAAGCATCGTTATCAAAGGTTAGATTTTGTGATTAATAAATGACTTTGCATCATAAAAACTAATTAATCAGAAAACTGGCACCTTCCTAGTGTACCTTTTTTTATGCATAAGTACTTACTACTACAAATCAAATGTGACATGACAAAAAATTGTCAAAGGGCATGGTAAGTTTATGCATATTCTGTTAAATCTCCCTTTTTATTTTATCCTGAATAAAAAGTTGATTTAAATTAAACTCAAAAATGTTGTAATTAATCATCAGCACTTCTTCTCGCCGTATCAGGAATAACCCCAGTTTACAAATTCGAAAACAAAAGGTCCTCATTAGAACAGGCTTACAAAGCTCCTAAGGTTAGTGCAGGTATTTTTTTATTTAGATAGGAAAGCAGACTGAATTCGAGGGAAGAAAAAATACTAAGCAATTGGTATGCAGCACACAACAAGAGGGGAGGGTGGATAAACCGGAACCGGATCAATACCGTCAAGATGGAGAAATATACCGGAGAAACATTCACTTCCGGTATACACACATACATACACACTCCTACACACTGACTAACAAGAATATATTAATAACATTTTTTTTTGAAAATTTTGACAGGAAAATAGAAAATTTTATGAGTAAATTTACAAAATATAGCCTTAAGAGATTTATGATTAATGTAGTTATTAAAGCTGCATTTTATATCAAAGCTTTATTATACTAACAGAAAGAACAAAGTATATTTATAATCAAGGCTCTGCTCCTAAGAAGAAGATATTCACTAACAAAGTATAAGAAGAGCAATATATTAAAGTAGCGACTTCCACAGTTTCATCAATTTTAGATTAAGCAAGTCATAAATCAGCACCACAACTGCAAATACAAAAATAATTAAGCATCCTACTGACAAGACTAACGATTTGATAAAGAAGTCGACAATTGAGAAGGGCTGCACATTGACCGGCTGAGCCTGGTATGCCCTGAAGCAATGCTGGTTCTGCTCGTTGGGGTGCTAAAGGGTTACACTTGATGAATACCACTGCACTGCTTAATTAGGGAGAAAATTAATGTTCATGAGCACAGTAAATGATTGTTTGAGAGACATGAGTTCTTTAAATTAGCTAAACTTAACTGTTGCAATAAGTTATTGTTCGTCGTCTGTGAAATCGATTGCAGGCATGTGAAAAACTCGTTTTATTTACTCATTGACATTTATTACTAGATAATATTTTATAAGTGACAAATGATATAAACAAGTATGTGCACATAATAATTAATTGCTAAATTTTTAAATGTCACATAAAAATAAAAAATATTTTTTTTTAGTAAATCCGCAATTTGCAGTTGTAGACACACCTATGTTGTATACCAGTAAAATTAATTTCCTGAAAGACATGTTCAAATGTGCACTACAAATAAAATAAAAATAGTTAATTAACTGATTCGTGGTGCCTGCATACTTTCTTTGTGTAAAACCCTAGACATATGTAAGTATCTAGATACTATCTGTAAAATATTTACTTTTATAAAAAAATTAATTATATAATGATTAAAACTCACAAAAATGTAATTCACTAAGAAAAGATGTGCTCTATAAGAAAAATGCAAATTTAATTTTTTTTAGATTATACATACGTGTAGATCTTAAAACAATAAAATTATTTACTTTACTAATATGAGTAGGATCATCATATAAAGCAAGTAATGAGAAATGCAGACTGGTTCGATAAGGAATGTAAGAGAAAAGTAGCAAAAAGAGATTAGAAATGTTACAAGAAGAAACCGACGGTAGACGAAGTAAATACCACAAGCAGCAAAAGAAACGTAAAAAAAATATGTAGAGAGAAAAAAAAAAGAAAACACAATGAAAAGCTTGTCAGCAAAATCAAAATCCATTATAAGAACAAGGAGATAAGAAATTTTTATTAGGGGACAGAAAAAAATTGAAGAAAGGACACCAAACTAGAGCAATATTTTACAAGAACGAAAAGAGTCAGTTAAAAAAGGAAAATCACGAGGTGCTGGAAATTTGGTCAAAATATTTTCAACAGTTACTAAGCCATAAAGAACAAGAAGACGTAGAGATCACAAGAGAGGAAAGAATAACAGAAGGCAATGAACAGACACCTAGTCTAGAAGAAGTTGCCAAAATAATTAAAAAATTAAAAAACAATAG
The DNA here is from genome assembly GCA_011009095.1 of Ignelater luminosus. Classification (NCBI taxonomy): domain Eukaryota; kingdom Metazoa; phylum Arthropoda; class Insecta; order Coleoptera; family Elateridae; genus Ignelater; species Ignelater luminosus. The sequence goes on from VTPC01091285.1 coordinate 114,692, forward strand.
AAGTGCTGGAAAGGATGGACTAACGGCGGAAATGCTCAAAAGTGGCGGGGAAGAATTATATGAAGCAATGCACCACATGATATAGCTGACATGGCAAGAAGAAAGGATGCCACAAGAATGGTCTTAGGCCATTATAGGTTCAAAAGCAAAGTGTGATAACTACCGAGGCATAGCGCTTCTAAATGTTGCGTATAAAATATTAGCCACCTGATTAATGAATAAAACGATATATTTTTAGAAATCCAAGGCTCTATGCAAAAGACTTCTACAAAGAAGACATTCGTGTATTAACGTCTTTAGAAGATTGGATCAACGAGTTATAGAAACAAGAAATCCAAAATCTGTACGAACTGCTGAAATGGATGGACGAAATGGGAGATGCTGTCCTTACAAGAATCGAGAAAGCGCCTTTAAGAAGTACCAAGAGTATTGGTATTAGTATTTATAAGGAGCAACTCCACCTATTCCATAATCCTTAAGTTCGCTGTTTGCAACCACTGACTGAAACTCTGCGTTCAGTTAATTTTACAAGGCGAAGACAATCCACTACATGTTTAACCAACGTGTTAAATGTGTAAAATGTAAATGTATACGTTGGAATAATGAATACTAACTTGTTTGGTTAAATGTTTCTTCCGGCTAGATTAAATGGAGGAAACTGTTTTTTTCTAGGGGAGCAATCTATGTCGATCTTGCTGCTGTAAACTCTTGTTTTCAAATTTTACGTAGAGCGCCAGCTTATAAGATGGCTAGAGTAAAAAATGTTTTGACATTAACTATCTCAACAGATGAATTAGTAGAAACAGTACTATTCTGTGATCTCAAAATTTTCCGACTTGGCTCCGTTGAATTTTCTTTATGGGATGAACGCCTGCGAGTAACAGATAAAAACTATATTCAAGCGAGTTTTCAGCTGATAATCAGGGGTATGTTGCTGCACGTGTCCGAAAATATCGTCCAAAGAATGTAGGAACAGATGACAGTAATTTCAAATATCTACCTTAATGCTAAATAATATCTGAAAAACTCTACTACCCGCAGACGTTTATCCATACGTACAAAATCTTTATTGCTTCTGCTGTTTAAAACCTTATCAAATGCAACTTCTTCACCAGATAAACGCAGATCTGGGCAGGTTTGCTACGTTAAAATCGCAGTACCTATTAGACATCAAAAACTTTCTCCTTTGTAATCACTCCATCGCATCGCACCTCGTGATCAGAGAAGATTCTGTCAAGTTTTTCTTTTGTTTCAGGTTTACCCCAGATGTCACTGCTACCATCAACCACTTTGTGCTTTTACTTTTACTAAGAAACTACACCATCAGTAAAAACCTCAGGAAAAATCCGTTTCTCAAAAAAATTGTTTGTGTGTTGGTATCAGTTTTTTCAAAAATAAAAGACCAGATGTTAAATACATTTTTGATATGCTAACAAAAATATCTAAAATTTTTTCTCGGTGTGCTGCGCACACGTAATTGACATATTTACCGTATATTCAAATCTCTATTTAAAAAGCATGTGATATTTCCTTAACATTCTTTTCATGCTCAGGGTGTTCTTGAATATTGCAGTATTTTGTCCATTTTCCAGCACTCCGTGCATAAGGTAAAATAATAGTTAAAAGATAAAATCTATACCGGACCAAACGCAGACAACAACCATAGCATTGTTATGATATATAAACCATAGCCCAAATAAGGATTTGAAGGAAGCAATCAATTCCACTAGTTTCCATAACAGGAAACTGGATAACTAAAAACATTATAAAGATCACAGACTAGAAAAAAATATATTGAAGTGGCAATGAAAGAAGAACCCATCAATAGTATGAAAGATTAAAAATTAAAATAAACAGAAGAAAACAAGAGAAGAAAAAAAGATCATACAGATAAAGAATGAAAAGGTACGAAACAACGTCTACATAAAAAAGAGTGACAAAGCATATAAAAAAAACAGTAGACAAGGTAAATAAAGAAAAAATAAAAACAAAAATCTCTAAACAAAACGAAAGAAAGAAATTTATTGTAGAACCTAACAGACTAAAAAGGCATTCTATAAACAAATGAGTTTATTAATATCAGGTGGAATTTGTACTGAGACAGAGAAAAATCTTTAGAAAGTTTTATAGTTTAATGCGATAGCAAGACCCATTGGTCATTGTATTCAAAAAGGGAAAGAAAGAGAGTAGATCATTTGAGATATTAAAATACAGGCATATATAGAAAATTATGTAAAGGGAAGCTAAGGTGAGCAAAAGAAAACAGAGGAATTTTAGAACACATTAAAGGGAAAGGTAGATGAAAACATTCCAAAGGATTTATAATGAACACAACACCAAAAGTTACGAAAACATAAGAAGAAAAGTTGTTAATAGAATAAATTAAGGAAGAGAGGTCCATTTTCATGTTTTTTACCAAATTTTAGCCGTTATCGATTTTGTGTTGTGTTTAGTCACTGGAACTATATCAAAAACAAAATGTAGTCTGTTAATTTGAATAAATTAAACTAAAGCAGGCAAAGGAAGATTTGAATTTTCTAAACTAAGTTTCTGGTCAGTTATATCAGCACCGATGCCAACGGTCCATCATTAGTCTTTTAATAGGGTTTTGCTGGAAAGAGATACAAAGAAAATGGCAGTCCCATTCCTTGAATTATTTGAAAATATGTAATTTTTTAGATGCATCTTATTCTACCTAGGGGATAGTATTTGAAAAAACAGCGTTTTGAAAATTTAATTTATAAGATCCTGGTGTTGAGAAAAACAACTTTAAAGTTCTGCATGACATATAATTGTAACATGACACCTTGTAAAATAATCATACGTAGAGTAACCTACAAAACTGATTGATAGCTTAGCATGTTGGCAAAAGTTGCTAGAAACATCTGGGGTTGAAACCTAAAAATCGATAGTTTACCGTGATCGCGTTTTTTGCTCTACAGAAAAATTTACTTTTCCAACTTGTGGTACCTGTTTATAAATCCCATCACATATGCGTATTTTATAGTTTATTTTAAATCTTCATACATGACAACTGTGAAACAGGTCCATTCACACCCTCCCCCTGGATAAAAGACTTGGGCTCACTTTTACACTCATTGGTTAACTTTATCTAAAGTATTATTGTCATAGATACAACTGCTGTTTGTCATTTTCACAACTGTATCTATGGAAATCATACCTTCAATAAAGGTACTCAACGACTGTAAAAGTGAGCCTTAAATGGAAATATGGGGTTACTGGAAAAATTTCTGATTTGTTTGGAAAAGTTCATCCACCTTGAACATATCGGAAAGTCTAATTCCAAAATTCAATCGGTCCAGAAAACATTAGATATTTCTAGTACCTGAATTTTGAGCTGCTTACAAACGTGGTCTGGACACAGCCTAGCGAATGTTGTTTTAGTTAATTTCATAGTTACATGATTTCGATATAAAAGATTTAATTTATACCAATAGTCGGAAGGCATTTCCATTTCACACAACTTGGGCCCATAAAAAAGGAGCAGTAGAAATATTCGTCAATAGTATTAAAATTGAAAGCAAAGACAGAAATGCTCACCCTACAATAATAGATAGATTAGTTGGTTTTAAAACAAAAACAGAAATACAGTAACAGTGTATGTCTGATCCCAAAAAACTCAAATTTCTTTAGTGTCGAGTTATAAAGGTACAAGTTCAATGTATTTCAAATGACTAGATTATCCTGTCTTGTTGTTGGCGTAGAAAATGTTAAAGTCTGGTAACCTAACATTGATACAAAAGAAAGGATTAGTACGGATGTACAGTCGTCCATAAAGTAATGTCCCAATTCCAAACGAAATAGTAAAAATGTAGACTTAAATTACGAAATACGACATTATATAAGAACAGACGCTTTTGTTTCGACAGGAAACTAGTTAATTTGATTCTGGGGATTCTGCACACTTTTACAAAACATTTTTGATACGGACTCATATAAGAGTATCACATCAAATCCTTTTTTTCCATTTCGTATAACTATGCAACAGCTTCAAGTATTATATTTACAACTTTCTCAGACGATTTAGATTGCTAAGAAACTAGACACCAACATTAGAATGGAACAAATGCAGGAAATAGTCTGATTGGATCTTGTATAATTTATTGCATTCTGGTGATAAAAAGAATCTAGTTTGAAAGATCGAAAAATTAAAAGATTGAAATTAAAAAAATCGAGTTAATTTGATCGAACGATAAAAAGCTCAAAGCAAAGGTCGAAAATTATTTAATCGAACAAGAAAAAAACCTCAGTTTTCAGACTTGAGTAACTCACAGGTACAGTAATTTAATCCTGCTTTAAACCTATCTATTACTGACTGTGACGGTCCATTACCATACAGACATGACCAAAAGCCCCTAAGTAGTACAATAAGTATTTAGGTGGAAAGCACATACAATTCCCTTAAAAATGTGGTAAAGATCAAAATCAAGTCTTTTTTAACACGTGTTTCTCGTTCGATCATTTTATTTTCGATCAAGTTAATTCGATCATTTTAATTCCCATCAAAAGTGTCATATATCCACAAGTTTGTTGTACTGAATAAAAATTTGTCTTAGCTTTTCAACAAAATATTTAATAGAATCAAACAGTATTCTAGAAAACCAAGAATTATTTACTAAATAGATAATTAAAAGATGAGATTGTCTCAACACAGTATTTTGTTGGTGCTGCAGCTGTTTGTTAATTTCGATTCCTATTTCCTAACAATATAGTGAAAAATGTAAAAACTGCAATAATTTGCAATTTTTAAGAAATACTTGCCCAAAAGTAATAAAACAAAATAAAAGACTTGGATAAAAGTCTAGAAAGTTCTGAGGCTGTAACCTTATTAATAAAGATTATTTGGTCTTATTACATTCTTGTAAGTTTTGCTGATGCTAATCAATGCTAAATGCTACCGAAGGTGGCTGGCCGTAGAGAACTTAACCTCTCTGTGGCCTGGAGGAAATTGTAAGTCTTGTATAATGATTTAGCATAATAATAAAACAGCAACAACATTTACAGTAGAAAAGAATTTTGCCGACATCTATCACAAGTAGTTTGTATTATTATACATACTGTTTTGAAAAGCATCTCTTCGTTTTATTCTGTAAAACAGACTATGCATCTGAGGGCTGACCGCCTTAGGAACTTGGATACAAACCTAGAGAGTTAATTGCTCAGACACGTTGCGCTGCTTATTTTGTTTCGTTTAGAAGAGCAGGCAACATATGTTTACGATAATCCATATACAACTTTCAAAGGGATAATGGAGAAAATTTATTAGTAGAAATACACAATTGTAGTCTAGATAATTGTTTGGAAAAAATTTAGAGAAAGGTCTGTTCCAACATTTTGTTGCAGAAAAGAAAATATTAAAAGCTAACTACTACTTGATTTGGTATTTGGTTGGAACAGCTTTTGTTTGAACAATAGCGATGTCTCCAGAAACACCAAGGTTTTCGAATTTTTGGAAAGTAAAATTGGCCCTTGGCTAGTAACTAGAAGATGTGCTAAATCTCGTTTTGAATATTGCCCAAAATTTCAAAGGTTATTGAAAAAATAAAATGATCATTTGGTGAGAGCAATGCTTGCAATCATTAAAGACCAAAAAGTGATAAAGTGACTTTAGTTAAAGCTACGTCAGTTTTTATAAAAAAAATTAATTCTTGGATTATAATCTATGTTATGGTGTCCTTTCTTCCGTAATTAGTAGTCAATATTTGTGAATTGAAAGAGAATTTCTTGTAAGTTATGTAGATGCTTTGCTTGATGTTCCTCCCAACCAAAGCCAAACTTGTAAGTTTTCGAAGAAAACAAACAAAACATTTTTTTAGGAGGCGTTCTAGGTTTAAAATGGACATTAACTATAAATCCTGGCTAAAAAGAAAAATGAATACATCTATAGTTTATCTCATTTCTATAATTCCTGTTAAATTTTTGTTGAGTTGGTAATAAAACCTTCTAAACACTAAAATGTTTCATTGAGAAATGTTGACAATATTGCTGTTTGTTTTTATTTAAAATCAGAGGTTAGATTGCCATTCAGAAAAGGTAAATCTTTGCATTTCGTAGAGTTACCTTTCGTTGTTTGTTTGTTATTTGGAATAAACATTTATTTTTTGAGTTTATTACTTCAATATTAATTGTAATAAAACTGATTTGCACATAAAAATGAATTTACTGCATTTGAACCCTATTTTGACATATGACATTCGTTTGACAGAAGATTTTCTAGTGATAAATGTGTAACTAGAAATAGTGACACCAACATAAATAAGTTTGGGGTATAACAGTGCATGCAACTAAAACCCTAAACATTTGAAATATTTAGATTGGAATTATAGAAATGAGATAAGGTAGGTATATTGTAATACATGTACATGAGAATTGAATCAATGAATTAATTTTATTTTTTTTTGATGTTTATAAATATTTTGTAATGATTTTCTGATATTTGATTGATAACCTAAATAAGACCACCTTGATCAACACGTGACTACTTCAATCAAACTGACAGTTAATTTTTTTTTAAATGATTTTACATTTAATTTTCGTTTCTTTAATAATTAAAATTTTTGTTTTATGTTCTTAACCTCACTTCACCACAACCTTTTAACTTTACACTTCCTATTCCTTTTCCGCAGACCTCCTTGCTTCCATACACCCTTCGTAGAGTCGGTCTTCCTCTGTTAATGAAGACAACCTTCTTCAGTACGTCGCTGTTTGGTCCACCGGTTGCTAAAGTCCGCACCAAAGACATTCGGACAACGCATATCAAAGATTCCATTATTCCTCCATACAATAAAATGTATTAGAAGGTAAGTAAATTAAATAATAATGTTACTCTTCTTTAAATATGTTAGATAATTTTTATTATTGTGAACTGTTTCTTTCTTTCAGGACCGAATTGGTTTGAATGTCCATGAAGAAAATAAAAACTCGAAACTAATAATGAATTAACTCTCTGGCTTTTATTTCTTGTTATTCCGTTTTAATAACAAACTTATTCTTCCTTCCATTTAATGCAATCTCTTTATTCCTTTTTAACTCCGTCACCCATAAGTAAAATAAACTCGATAATATCGTTCACTAATCTTTGTTTATTATCAATACTTTTAAATAACTTCTACATAAACTCGAATTCAAATCTTCAAAAATTATTTTAACCGCAACAACTTTTCAACTCAATATAAAATGTTTTTCTCTAAAAACTCTTATTAACAAAATTCAATTCAAAAAAACATACCAAACTTTTTCTAAAAATTATTATCCACAACTTATCAACAAACTTCTCTTCAATTTTCCTTTTCCTATTCATAAACTCCTATAATTAATTCTATGAACAATAAAAACAAACTATTACATAATCAACTAATCTTACAAATTTCAGAATATTTAAAATATTCTCTTTAATTGTTTGATTAACTAACTGTCTGTTCTTATGCTCTTCAATAACTCTAATGATATCATTATCCTTGTTGTTTTTCTTATTTAGGTATCATTTCAACCTTTTAATATCATTACATTATGTATGCATGAACACTTCATATGTAGGGCCAGCCAACTTAACAGCTCCAATGGCAGAATTGTATTGGTTGATTATATCTGTCGATAACTTTCTACTTATTTTACCCCAAAATTCAGTTTGAATATAGCAATTTCAAACAAAGTTAGATGATTCCTACATTTAAAAAGTTAGTTGCCTTTGGATATATATTAAGCTATCCTTACCTTCAATTAATTTGTAATTTCTTTGAACACAGAAGAAATGCGTTGATAAAGAGTAACAGGCATCTAAATTGATTACTAAGTAAAGAGTAAATGCGTTTAGTATTTTCAAGTTTAGTCACTAAGTAATTCATTAAAGTGGATTACATTCTAGAGACCCTCCAAAATGTCACAAATACCAATGAAATTAAGAATATCAACGTAGTTGGCGACAATGCGGAATTCGCAGCAATTATAAGATCTCGTCTAATAAAGTCGTGCGACATCTAATTAATATAATTCCAACCCTTTCCAAGTCGAGGAATGCGCATTGTCATTTTGAAGGGTCCCGAATAATAAAAGCCCGTGTTCTATTGACTCTGGGATAAAAGAGCGCAAAGCTGTTTAATTATATCCTTATAAAAACTGCCTGCTAAAATAATAAAAAAACGCTTCGCTTTAATTACAATGAACTTATTTCTACGACAATGTTTCTTGAAAAATGAAAAGTTGTAAAAAATGAAGTAGGTACGTGATAAATTTAATTTCGTTTCAGACGAGGGGAACCCCATTCTGTAATATAAGTTGCCGAACGCCTTTTAACTTTCTAGTTCGTTGCAGTAAGTAAAATCTAGAACAGAATAAGAAAAGTGGAAAAGAAGCGTACTTTAAGCGTTTTTATTAACTTTGCAAAAATTTTTTATATGTAATTTGAGTGACTGACAGAATTGATAATAGTCAACTGTTTCAATTTCAATACTCTGTTATTTCTATTACGGATTGAGAATTCCATCAATTTTGTAATGAATTGAAATAAAAGTGAAAAATAAAAAGAAAGACATGTAACCGACCTGTAAGGTCTATTCAAGATTTTTTAAATCCATTTTTCCATTATAAGCTTTCGATATGTAACTACTTTTCTTTATTCCAAATGCTTTATATCAAATGCGTTACGTGCCTACTTTGCATCTTTTGTGATTGTAATTTTTTTTGTGTTTATTCTAAGGGCGTGAAAGGCTCGCCTAAGAGACGTAACGCCCTCATCTGCGCATTATACATTTCTGATGAATGGATTGAAAGGAAGTGCTTATAAATCCGAGGGCAGACACCTCTACTCAATGGGATGTGATGATGCATGAAAGTAACAGTGTCTCACTTGAATGGCAAATGTGTACCTTACTTTTAAATATTGCACGCTTTCTTTTGGGAGCATATTAGCTTCTTATAAAATTTCAAACGCATTTCAAAGGTAACATGTTTGTATAGTAGAGTTGTAGATTTCAATGTCAACGTGTTCTCCGTTAATGTTAATCTACTACGTATCACATTGACAGCATTAATAAAAATCTCTATTTAATTTTCTGTCTTAATTTAAAACGTACAATTTATAAACTGGATTTGCAGTAGTGTTTTAACTTTTAACGAGAAGGAAAATGGGGCCCAGAGGCAATTCGTGAGGACCTTGGTTGAAGGTTTTCCTGGTCTATACATCTTCCACGTTTGCCCTATCTTCGTTTATTCATAGAAAATTATTAACTTCGTATGTGTTACATAACAATATAGAAAGGTATCGAAAGGAATATTTATTATTCTACTGATATTAAACTTAGTGTTAATGGAAATATTGAAGTATTAATAACTAGGAAAAATGTTAGTATAGAAGAATTAAGTTAGAGAGACGGTGAAGAAATATTAGTTTAGTAAATCAAGTAGTGAGAGATTGATTTTCACTAGTTAGTACTCACTTTCATTATATCATTACACTGTTATTTCAGGAATTCGAACTCTGTTGATGATTATCAACATTTTAACTGAATCAGAATGAGTCTTCTGAATGCAATAAACCATAAGGGCACTGAAACATCAAAAATTCAACTGAATGCAAAATAAGATTTTACTGAAAAGAAAAATATCTAATGCTGCAGAAAAAACTATATATTTTCTGTTCTCTAACAGTTATAAGAAACCATATAAGTACGTGACACATAATGAATTTTAATGAAAATCATTGGGCAGTTTGTTTCTTTTGTTATACAAAGATAAACATTGCGCTTTCCATAAAAGAAAAAAGTTTCCCATAACGGGGTTTCTTGCAACGCTGCCTTGTTTCTTTTTGAATAGGAAAATGTGCAACTTTGTCGGTTCTAACATCAAACTGAGGAATAGGCCTGCTTTCGTTTTTTTCCTACACATTCCTTGTCTACAGATGCTGAGCTAGGTCTCCATTTTCTAGATTCAACTTTCTTTTCCATCAGACAAAGTCCTTCAGCTACTCTACATTGAATTCCAACAAACTCTGATGGTGTTTATTAGCCAGACCTGTTTCACGCATGTCTGTGCGATATCTTATCCAAACTGTAACTAAAAAGAATTCAATGAAAAATCTCTAAAAAATCATCTTCCTCGAAGGAATTCCACAGTACGACAAAAGCCTATTAACGAAATCTACTCCCCCATAAACTGACTGTACTACCTGATTATATTTGAATGGCTTACTGCAATTCTAGTATTTGTTTTTTAAGAAAAAACCTTTCAGCCATATCCATCGGCTCAGCTCCACAAAACCTGCAAGCAGCAAGAACACTTCTTGTTGTCAAACCATGCTAACAGTATCCAACACTTGCTTCGTATTTACGAATCTTATGTTTCTCAAATCTTAAACGTTTTTTAGGGTTTTGTCAGTCTTACCGAAAGTACCTATGCCATCTCCATGCAAAACTGTCATAGACTTCAGTGATGCCAACCAGTAAGATAAAGTAAATATTTCCTCTAGCGCCAATGTTTTCTTTTCCTGAAGCAGGATGAATTTTACCTTTATAGACTTCAAAGTTGTGTACCAACCCTTTACTGCCGCTAAGAACAAATATCTTTTCGGTTTCTCAAGGTTTCATTGTCCCAAAGAAGACATTCCTTTGTAAGAAATAATTTGTTCATCAATACATAGCTTATGGAGTTTTTCTTGATTTTGGAATATCTGGAACAAATGGTTCAACACCGGTCTGATTTTGAAAAGTTTCTCAGCATCTTCTTTCCATGATATCAACCACTTGCGGGATTCTGTATGCGCATTTCCAGAAAAGTCTGCTTTGATCAATATATATTATGATATCCGAAAATCTTCTAGCTGTTGGTGTGTTAGCTTGAAGAGTTGGTTTGCATCAAGCTGAGTTATACACAAATTGCTTTGTTTAGTACGTAATATGCCATAATAGTTTATCAGTAAAGAATTCTTTTCTCTTCCTCTCCTTTTGAATACTAGTTGGTTAATAATACTATATTCTTCTTAGTCCCGTAAGGGCCTCTTTCATTAACTCAGAGATTTTGAAAAACTGCTACCAGATCCTTAGTGTCTTCTATATTATATTCCTGAATACTTTATCAGATGTTCTGTTAGTAGCTAATAATTTCATACTAATTTGCCTTAAGCTACAGATCTATTTTTAAATGCACTTCATTGGTAAGAACCCAGCAATTGATTCTTTAAACAATATCGTTCTGAATCTTTGTTCTAAGAATTGTTAACGTTTCAAAGCCAATACACAGCAGATTTTCTAGTTTATACTGTAGTTCCCTTATATATGTGGTGGAATAAACTATTACTGTTTGGCATTCTTTTTGCATTTACTAATTTTCTGCAGAGTTTTATTATTCTGTGCAACCCTATTACGCCTTCTTCGGCTATGTTTTGTATCGTTTTGGACTTCATATCAACTAGACCAGATAAGCTTCAGTTAGCTTTAATTTTGTAACTTTCTTTGTTTCTGTTTTTTTTGTTTGATGTTTCAATTCCCTTCTTTTTGGTTTTTGTCAATACCATACATGGATATTCCGGAGACAAATTACCAAGTTGGCTCATATAATAGCAAAACAACTTTGTGTTTGTATATTTTACAGGTTGACTATCGGAACTAAATTCTCCTCATTTGCCTTTATAATATCAATTCTACCTCTGGGTGGTTTTCGCTGCCCATGTTTGGTCAATACGATATCATAACTGCTTTTTCCAGATTTATTTAATCCTAAATCTTTCCCATGACTTCTTTAATGTTCCAATCGCGCTCCCTTAAAACCTTCTGAGAAGAGAAACAAATCTTACAAACTATGTAGTTTGACGAACGAACATACGAACGATTGCCAATAATCCAAAACAATGTTCTAATACCAACCATTAATACTTTAGACAAGTTTGCTTGATTCTTCAAAATATTTGTTACCAAAGAATGAAGGTTTGGAGACCTACTACAGTGTTCGGTCTTAAATTTATTTTTTCTTCCACCTTAGTAGAAGGTAGGCTTTTTGACATTAATTTCGTGATCGAAAGTTGACAATTATATCTTAGCGAAAGACAAAGTGTTTTTTTCGCCGTTATAACGTCCCAAGGGCTGTAATGAATCATTACGTTCCCTCTTTCAAACAAAAATGAATTTAGTTTACGGGCGAAGAAATGTTGGACGTCCCACGGGAGTAAGTAATATTACAGTTTTGACATGATTATAATAACAATAATCACGTCTCGACTGCAACAAATTACTTACCTCCCTTAGTACGTAAATAACTATTTCTTCCCAGTTGTTCAATTTTTATATGCTGTTCTACTGAGATACGTTATTAATACCATGGATACCAAAGCTAAAGTAAATTCTTAATGTAAAATAATTTTTATGTAGATGTTTGATAAATTTTCTAAGGTCAACAAAATATCATATGTGAAACTCTGGAAGAATGAGCCCACAGTTCAATACCGTTGAATTTGTTTTTCTTTTAATGAATGAAAAAACGAATTATTGTACACTCGGATGATTCCATGATAATGCTACACCAAGCAAGAAAACAGCTTGCATGATTTTCCTTTTAAGCAGAATACCAACTGGAAGAAAAAGGCACAACAAAATAAAATGCAATTTAAAAGACGAAGCAAAAGAAATAAACCCTAAAAATAGAAAGTGGTGGCTAACATCAGAAGGCTTACCGTTACATAGACCTACATACCTAATTTGAATTGTTTCAATGTTTCCAAACTGAATGATTTTAATTTTTAACTTAAGTTTTCATGGATCGGTGAAAGACCTGTCAACATTTTTGCAGGCGCATTAAAGGTTATAGTATGAACCTCTCTGTACAGTGTAGAATTTCCTGCATCAGTATTGGCTTGCCAGATTCTAGCTTACTTCTCTATGTCAACATCTAAGGGCCTAAATATTTAGTGTAGGACATTGAGATTTCACAATCAATAAAACCTTCATATCAAAACTATATAATTACAGAATTTATTAACTCAATATTCTTGGTGATGAAATATCGATCAGAAGTGGAAAAGACCTGTTTGCTGCTCAAAATTTAGATACGAGAAATATGTCAAGTTTTTAGGACTGATTGGTAGTTTTCCCTGGTTCTAATAACTTTGAAACATTAACCAGGAGGATTTAAGCATATGAATTCCGCCAGTAACAAATCAGCCCAAGGCTGACTTTTAAATTGGGTTTTAGGATTTTCTAGCCGACATTGAAGTTTGCGGATCAGGGTTTGTCAAGCTCATTGAATTTCAAAACAGACGAGGTTTTTGATGCTTTTTCAGACCATTTGCACACTTTCAACTGATCGAACTTCTTGGACCGTTTCTCAGATTGTTTTTTTGAACAATCTTCTTCTAGATTACCTAAAGAATGATATTTAGAGAAACTAATCATGGCTAAAAGATCCTTAACATTTCAGATGAATGCGACTTTGGGAACCTATGAATTGTAGTCTCTGTGCAGACTTTCACCACTATTTGATGACTTTTAGAGTTATAGTCTGAAACTTCCAGATACAGCTATACAACAGCATTACCTGCTCTGTCAGACGGTTTTGGACGGAGCTGTATTTCCAATAAAAAATTGCTTAGTTTATTTGTTTATTGTTATTTATTCTGCAATCTTCGGAAATTGTCCAACATCTACGCAGTAACGTTATATATATGTATAAACTAAGTTGACTAAAATGATCTTATATTTTCAAAGAATCAGAAACACTTAGATCAGACGTCCAGTTTGTCGTCATCTATACGTTTGCAAAAGGATCTTGTCATTTAAAAGTTCCTATAATGGCGGAAAGAAAAAACTGAAGTTTCACTAGTTTCAGGGTAGATCTACGAAATATCCGAACTTAAAAAGTAAATTCCGTGAAGAAGGTTACCTAACCGAAACCGGTCCAATATTTATTAATTAATAATTAAAATATGAAAAGATATTTTGAATTTAAGTAAACATTTTTAAAATAATTTTGCTGTGTCTATCAAATAACAATCAAAAGAAAACCAAACATTACTTTAGTACGTCTTTTCACTATGGTTGCAGAAGAAAGACTTTCACATTGGGAAGTGCTTATTTTTAAGTGATGCCTTCGTAATTTTTATGTCTTAAAAATTGGAATTTCTAGATGCTTAAGAAATTTTCGTGATCAAATAAAACAAACTGTTGCTTTTCATTAAAATAGATAAAGATTTACTAATCAGGGCAAATAAACCGTTTTGTTATCAATTATAATTTAATGAAGTTTGAAAATACGTGTGAAATTCTCTCTGTTTTGTGGATTTTGTTCCTTTTATAAAATAGCTTCCTGAAAGCAAGTGATACTTATGTTAGTTCTTGTATATTTGCAACAGTTATTATGATCCACTTTAAGGATTTCTTTATTAAAAATGAGTATTTATTTACTCGCACTAATTAATTTATACAAATGTATGGGAATGAATAAAAAATCTCTACTTGGATCTGATTTATTATTCCATAATTAGCAGAGTGTCAGTAATTAATACAGGTATTTGAAAACATTAAATGCTCATACTGAAAATGATTTACATACTGTGTAAAATCTATAACTATAGAAATACAGTAAATAGATCAGTCTTGTATGTGAATCGTTCTTACTTCACATGAGAAAACTTTTTTGTTTATCGGATTACCCTAGTTTACTATGTAATTAAATTACTTGATTTACTGATCTTATGAACATATCTATAATTAAAAAGGCATTTCGTATTATTGCAGAAATATTTTTGAAAATATCAGGATACTTAATATACATATGTAGCACACAAATAAATATTTGTTTAAATAAAAATATCAACGTACCCTATTGTGATTTAAATAAATAAATAATAATATAAAACCATTAATGATCATTGTATCAGTAAAACAGGTTAAGTTGTTACGCCCAAAAAGCAATCACGTGTCACCTTATGCAATAAACAAATATCCATTCCAATGTCGCAAGTCTAGTTTAAGTATTTGAAGGTGGTAATAGATGTCTCCTAGTGTTATATTTTCTATTAAGGTTTTTCCGTAAATCAAATTATATTAACTGAAGTTTTTAAAGTATCTTAATTCTCATCATTTTATTTAAATAAAAAAAAATAGTAAATACATTTTGATGTATTAAATACGGTCTTAGAAACGTCTCTTCTGAAGTTATTTTTGAACTTCTTGAAAGACGATTATATTGTAGTTAATGATCTTACAAAGATTTGAAAATAGACAATTAAGATTTGACAGCAAAAAATTAAACATTGTTGGAAAAGTTAGCCATCATCAATCAACATTCAAATTTTACGAATGTAATTTTAAGGAAAAGAGCAGTTGCTGCTTTGTATGTACATCGTGAAATATACCCATAAAACTCGTTATGATTAATTAATTCTTAAAGATGAAATTTTATCTTGACCTTCTAACAGTTATGTACGCTCTAGGATGGTTTTTTCTTAAAATACCTTATCAATGTAGTAATAGTAATAGTAAAAAAAAATTAAATTTTAGTAGAACAAACAAGTGTCGCCAAATGCTCACAAGCCTTGATGACAACCGTGCGATTGGATCGGAGGTCACCAGGAATAAGGTCAACTGGATAACCCGTTTTCCTCGACTAACATTGTTTACGTGGGCACAACCACTACTTACGCAATACCAAGACATTCCTGGAAACTACATAACATATGTTTTGAAATATCTATAAATCGCGACTTTTTTCTTCTGTATTTTTCTACAAAAAAATCTAATCGGCTAATTACAAACCAATATTTTATTATATTTATTACCGATGATATTAATTTGATTGGTTTCCAATGGAAATTTTAAGTTATTGTAACAATCTTCGTAATCAGAAATGGGTTTTTTAATTACAAGATCATTTAAATTGGCTTTAATATTATATTGGTATTATATGCATAATGCTTTGCAGGTGTTTTAATATTAATATTATATAATACAGTTTTTATACCACCTGTTTTTGTAACGCCTTTATCTCTTCTTCTAATTATTTGAATTAAAAATGAAATATCAAATGCGTCAATAATTGGGAGAACCTTTAAAATTAATATTAATATTAAATAAATGTTGGCAAATATTAATTTTAATTTAAAATTAAAGTGTATATTTGGTTTGTCTACAAGAGACTTAAATTTTGTAACCTTTCGTACAAGTAGAAACCGTTAGCATTGACATTGAAATTGTTCTAAAAGAAAATTTCTGCTACTTTAAAAATAATAATTAATAATAATTAATTTGTTGGTAATTTACGATAGGTATTTTGCAAATTTGTAATAAAATCTCCTAAAGTTTTCTTCTTCGGTGGTGACGTTATAATGGAAAAACCTAAAAGAATGATAACTTTTCAAAACATCCTGGAGCACCTTTATTTGTGTATTTTGTCAATTGAAATATATCCAAAGCTGTAACAGTAGCCTAATAGGTTAGTTGCTAGAAAACCCGGATGTTCCAGACGTGCTTGGAAGTCCGATGATCAATATTCACATAATTTTCTAATTTTTGGTGACAACTGCATGTCTTAGTCGTATTTGCATAGTCTCTTTACTAAGAGTAAGGTCATATTTTTATTTTTCCGAAAAAGTAATTTTTAGGTTCTTCATTGTAGACAAACCGAAGGGAATTGCAGAATGTTTCTAAAACTTACAAAAACATTGAAGTAGGTAAAGAATTTTAGACAAAACACTAGACATCAGAAGTCTTGATATTCAAAAATCTGTCAGTACCTTTCTAATATTGAACTTTATAAAAGCGACCCACAAAACTGAAAAAAAAAGAAACCTTGATCAAATTAAACTCCGGAAGTTTCTTATTTCAGTTGAACTCTTCAAGAGAAACAAAATCTTCGAACTGCTAATAAAACTAAATGTATTGCTATTTTTTTTTAGGATTTTGCTACTACGCGATAGGCAATCAACTCTTGGTATGTATAGACAAAGTTACTGGAAAGAACAAGAAAGATAAAATTAAAACAAAATGGGTAGCAACAAGAGAAACAAAGAAAACAAAATCAAACACTCATGAAGTCCACATTATTTCTTTTTTTTCAGTATTTCTGTTTATCCTTGTTTGCATTTACCTTCCTTTCTTTTCGTTTGGTGATTCTGTCCAGACGTTTATATTATGCTGCAATGTCCTTTAGTTGTTCGCCATTAGCGCAATATCATCTGCAAAAAGCACGCTAACTTATTGTGATATTCTACAGTCTACTATACTCAACATTTATCTCCATTATCTTTTCACTGCAGCCTTCAATGACTTCGCTGATGTAGAGGATAAACAAGGGTGGGTTCAACATTCCTGCTTGTCTTACTCCCCTGTGTGATTTTAAATTTTTTTTGTTTCTCCCTTTGCTACCTTACTATGTTGATACTGTTTTTGTACAGGGATCTAACTCCTTCGAGCAAACTTTCTTGTATCTCATATTTCTCCAAAGTTTTTCATAGTTGCTGCCTTGGCTTTTTAACCTTTTTAAGGCCAAAGCTATAGATCCTTATCTTAGATATTTCTAATGGTAAATATATTGTCATGCATACCATATCCTGTTTTAAAACCACTTTGTGCTTCATGTATCTTCATTTCAGTAATACTTCTAAGTCTCTTTCTATAATTTCCACATTCTCGTTGGTCTCCTTTCTTGCATATTGGTACTTTAAGAGGGGTTTTTCATTTCTCAGGTACTTCCCATGTTATCCACCTCCTAATATATTTGGTGTAAAAGTTCAGTTTCTTTTTTCCCCATACCCTAATCAATTCAATCTTATCTGCTTCTGGAGCTTTCCTATTTTTCAGTATCATTATTCTTTCTTGTATGTGTTTCTTTGACTGATTTGATTTTCTTTACTACTTGTATTTCTCGTCTGTCTTTTATGTCTGGTTATCCGATATTATTTTTCCATCTTTACTCTTGATTTGCTTAACTGATTGTTTCAATACCCTCTCATACTCTTTTTTGGTTACTTTTGCTATCTCTTTCTATCTTTCCTCCAGATTCTTCCCATTCTCTATTTTTTTCCAATTTAACTTAGTTTTTACTAATTCTTCACCTTTTTTTTTGTCATACTACTTTGCTGTTGGTTTCCTCAGATATTCTGTCCATGTAGATCGGTGCACCCGAACTGCTAACTCGCCCAAAAGGGTCGTCTAGGTTTTATGATGGGTAGATACTCTTAGCTCGAATTGCTAACATTCAAAATTCTGTTACCCCTGCTAAGGACTGCAACCCTTAACAAGTGTTTCACACATTCGTATCCTAGCATTGCGGTCATGATTTTTTCAAATCCCTTTATTATGCTTATTAATTTAATTAAAATATTAATTCGTAGTCGAAGTAAGCAAGAAACAATAAGACTTACATAGTGTATAATAATAAATGTTTCAATTTGTTCTGTGCCAAGTTAAATATTGTAACAGAAACTTTAATTTTTTTTTTAATTTCATTTATATACATTTATACCACTTATGAAATAAAATCAATAATTTCAAAACGCGAATGATATTTTTGAAAAAGGATCTTTTAACCAGTTTTTGGTTTCTGTGTAATCAAGGTCACTGTTCACTACCCAAAAATTAAAAAAATATATAGCATTCTATTTTAAAAAACTCCATATGACGTCACAGCTCAAAAGGGGATGACGTCACAAACAACACATCACCTTAAAAACATCGAAGTATAAAATAAAAATATATAATAAGAAACTATTCTGATTTATTCTTATATGTAGATAGTTCTTTTAACTTTTACAGTTGCCTTATACATACATAATACTTTTTCAAAATATACACTGAAAATCAAAAGTGTTCATCTTTTTACACCTTTTTTTAGTGTGTACTTACATATAAGCATTTTGTTTAATTCTTATTATTTTGTGAATCCTATCTGAATGATATCGTGTGAAGGCTAAAATGAATGAATCTTTTTTATATTTGCTTTCTTTTATCCGTTTAGAGTTGTACGTGTCTAGTATGAGCACCAAAATTATGGAATTTATTTTATTACAGTTAAGAAATAGATTTTCAATATGCCTTACGCAGGTAGTTGAAAAAAGGAACTACCTGCACTAAAGTTAGCAATTCGTGTTTGGATTATCGACATGAGGTCAATCGTCATACAAGCAGTTAGCAATTTAGGTTAGGGATTATTAGCAGGTAGGACAGAGTTAGCAATTTGTGATTACCCATGTAAATAGTTTTTCAAATCTTTGCACCAACTGATTGTTTTTTTAGATTATCCTGTTATTGCAATACCACAAGCTGTTTTTTTATTTTTTTAAAAATTCTCCACTTCCTTTTCAAATCTTTTCGTTGTATTTCATCAGTTCTTCTATATACAGGGTGAGTTTTTTCCGATGTTTAGTATGGGGATCTCGAAAACTAGCGGAGATAGAGAGACAGTTAAATTGGGAAAGAATTGCAGTTTTACGAGCTTAATTTAATGAGCTTTTTGTTTTTTAGAAAAAATTCATGGCTAACTAGATATCACGCAAAAATTGTTTTTTTGTTACTTTGTTCAGTACCTACAGCTCTGGTATTATTGAGTTTAGAAAAAATGTATAAAGAAAAAAGTTGTAGGTAATTATGTGCTTAATAATACAGTCTAACTGAATTTTTTATTTACGTTATAATTTTTGAGTTATGACACAAGCTTGTGTTTTTTCTAATGGAAACCATAGTCGGCCATGACTTTATAAAAAAGGCCCTTTTTCAACAATTCTAACGATATACCACTTGACATAGTTATTTTTATAAACAAATAAATTATAGCTTTCTTTTCTTTTCATTTTCGAACTGTTCAAGTAGTACGCTATGGAAACAATTGATAGATGTGCATTGCGTTTAATAATATAATTTAAGTTAGTTATTAAAATCTTTCTTTAAATTTCGAAATTATAAACATAATTATTTTGGTGTGAAATGTTTATTCCGTTGGAGTTACAATTTTAAATAAAAATATTTCTGAGAAACTAATAAACAGAGAATGACAAACGATGAATTAAGAAATATAAGAAATTAGGATACAAATAAAGTAGTACCAAAACAACGTAATTGAAGTAAGTAAAGTATTTAAGAGAAGTGAACAAAGAAGTTTAAAATAAAAATAGATACTTCACTCATACGTGTAACTAAAAACTAAAAATGCTGTTAACATAGTATGCTATGGAAACAATTAACAGATGCAAACGACAATTACCTATTGACAGGTACAAATCATTTAGTTTCTAATTAATGTTGATCTTGGTTTCGTAAATTATCAATATGAATTTTTCTAATCAAGAAAAGCGTGATATGATTGAGTGTTACATTTTGTGTCATAAAAATAAATAGATAGGGTATATCAAAAGTCATCGACACAGTAGATGACCTTAGAGAAGCTGTACTAGAAGTTTTTGCTAATATTGATATGTACGTTCCGTTAGAAAAGTAACAAATTCGATTTTAAAAAGGTGTAACTTGTGCATTAATCATAATGTTGGACCTTTTGAACATGTTTAGTCTTAAAGACTTTACTTACTTTAATTACGTTGTTTTGGTACCGCTTTATATTCTAATTTCCTTTCTTGTTTCTTAATTTATCGTTTGTCATTCTCTGTTTATTGGTTTCTCAAAAATTATTTTTATTTAAAATAATTATGTTTATAATTTCGAAATTAAAATAAAAATTTTAATAACTAACTTGAATTTTATTATTAGACGCGATGCGCACATCTATCAATTGTTTCCATAGTGTACTACTTGAACAGTTTGAAAATGAAAAGAAAAACAAGGCCATAATATATTTATTTATAAAAATAACTATGTCAAGTGGTATATCGTTAGAATCGTTGAAAAAGGGCTTTTGTTATAAAGTCACGGCCGACTATGGTTTCCATTAGAAAAAACACAAGCTTGTGTCATAACTCGGAAATTACAGCTTAAATAAAAACTTTGGTTAGACTGTATTATTAAGCACATAATTACTTATAACTTTTTCCTTTACACATTTTTTCTAAAGTCAATAATAACAGAGCTACAGGCACCAAACAAAATAACAAAAAACTTATTTTTGCGTAATATCTAGTTAGCCATGCATTTTTTCCGAAAAAGAAAAAGCTCATTAAATTGAGCTGGTAAAACTGCAATTCTTTTCCCATTTAATCGTCTTTCTGTCTTCGCTAGTTTCCGAGATCTCCATACTAAACATCGGAGAAAACTCACCCTGTATATAATTATATAGAGTGCTGATAAAGTATGGAGCAAATTCAATAACTCGAAAAATATTAATATTTGGAAAAAAAATAAAAAGGAGTGTAACGATTTAAATTATTGGGCATCTTTTAATATTATGCACAAATCAATGACGTCATAATTATTTGATCAATGACGTCATCAATATTTTTTTTAATTGGCAACCCTAGAATATTTTTGCAGATTATTATTCGCCATTGAATTCTGTGTACAATGATCTTCAAATTTTCCGAATTTGTTCACGCTTTTAGGAGATATTATTTTTTTTTGTTTAGAAAATTTAAAACATTCTAAACGGCATTTCAACTTTTTAAGTCCAGTTAAGCTTTTAATAGAAAAAGTTAAGCAAAGCTGCTTTTCCTTAGCCAGGCAAAACATTGTCGCAGTAGATGAACAAATGATTTAGATTAAATTGAAAAGTCAAGTACACATCAACTTGATTTTACCTTATGTCATTTAGTTAGATTTCTGCCATTTACTATTTGAATCTCGATATTATTATTTGTTGTAAATACCGAACTTTTTAACAAACGAGGACGATGCGTTTAACAGAGAAGGAGAGAATAGAAATACTGATAATGATCGGCTGTGATGGACAAGAGCGAACTTGATTTTTTAATTTGATTTAAATCAAGCCTACTAGATTTAAAGAGTTGAAATACTATTTAGAATGTTTTAAATTTTCTAAACAAAAAAAAAATAATATTTTCGAAAAGCGTGAACAAATTCGAAAAATTTAAAAATCATTTTACACAGAATCCAATGGCAAATAATAATCTGCAAAACTATTTTGGGGTTGCCATTAAAAAAAATATCGATGACGTCATTGGTCAAATGATTATGACGTAATTGATTTGTGCATACTATTAAAAGATGCCCAACAATTTAAATCGTTACACCCCTTTTATTTTTTTTTTCGAAATATTAATATTTTTGAGTTATTGAATTTGTTCCATACTTTATCAGCACACTGTATAATATCTCTCGTCCTTTTTTAATTCTACATACTGTTCCCTTGCTTTTTATTTTCTAGTTTCTGTACACTGATAGTCTTAACGGCTTTGCAAGTAGTCTGTTTTGTTATTTCTTTTATTTTGTCCTTCCTTTTTCCATGTTCTACTTTTGCCACTAGCAAATAATGATCTGCACTTCTATTGACTCTTGTATTTTAAAATTGTTTCCTGTTTTCCAGTTATATTATGTCATAATCAATTAATGTTCCCTTGACTCTTCTTCCTTCTCTTGTATATTTGTTCTTATGTTGAAACAGTGAATTTTGTATAATTAATCTGCTTTGTATGCAGAATTCTATTAAACTTTTATTATTATTCTTCACATTTCCCGAAATCTTCTTATTACTCATTGTGTTGCCTTTGTGTTATTTGTAGTTCTTGCAATGTAACTTTTCATGATTATTAGTAGGATTTTCCTTCTTAATAAACTACCTGCAGTTGTTCCCAGAACTTGTCTTTTTACTAGCTCTGTCATATTTTTACAGACATACACTATTAATAACTTAGTAATCTCTTCGTCTGTCAATCGTCATGATTCTTTTATTGACTCCTTTTTATTACACCGTTTCATATATTTTGGGTTATATATACGTCTTTACTTTCACTCTGTTATACATACATTATACCATATTCATCGATAGCTATCTCTTCATCAATTTTTTTTCTAGTTTCTGTTATTGCTAATATTTCTAGTTTTGGATTTTTAAACTTTTGTATCACTTCATTCTCTTTTTATATTTTACGTTTCCATTTTGAAACATTTATCATCTCCTTTTTTAATGTATTTTTGATTTTTTTTAAGTCTAGCTTCAAAATCTGAAATTAAGTTAGTCTTCTCGTTCTTTTTAGTTAGTCTTTTAGTGTAGTATTTATTGTATTTTGACTTAATCTTAATTGTCAGTAATTCAGCTTTTGACTATAACAACTGTCCGACGTTTTAAGTACATAAGTATATTGCCATGAATGTTAGACATTATATTGGACATTAAGAATTTATTATTACAATTAATCTAAATTTTATGAAGAGAATGAACAGTTAAGTGGCCCCATCTGGTAGAAATTGTTGAGGTGGTAGCAGTTTTAGAGTGTTAATCATTTTTTTCAAAATGGCTTCATTTGAAAGAGCAACGCTTGACAGTTAGTAACGTTTTTTGTATGATTTTAATTGTGTTTTATTGAAATTTTGGTTATTAACAATAAGAATTAGGCTTACATAAATGTAATCTGTAGTTTTATATGGTTAGTATTGTAGAGGATGAACCAGTGCCTTCTATCTCGAAGAAAGATGAAATTTACAGCGACGAGGATAAAATTCCTCTTGCTAGTTTTCTTAAGCACGAAACCAAACCAAAACCAAAAAACGTCCAGCGAATGACATGGAAAAAAGTGATGTGTAAGTTCTTTTTAAATCCTTGTAATTGAAGTGATTTTATTTGTACTTTTGTAGCTTCAACGGACCACATTTCTCTTCTGAACCCGATATTGACACCAGTCTTGAACGTGAACATTTTGAAGTACAAGACTACATTTCCATATATTTCAGTGAAGATGATTTTATTAATATTTCAGAATGTACAAATGTTAAATACATGCTGATGCATGGCAAACCCATGAATCTAACGGTAAAAGAAGTTAAGCAGTTTCTGGGAGTAATAATTTTGATGTTGTCTAAAATACCCAAGAATAAGGATGTATTAGGCAAAAGATACTAGAGTTGAATCTATTGTCACTGTTATGTCCAGAGATCGATACTTTTCCATTCGAAATCATTTAAAAGTTATTGTAGATGGTGACATTTCAGATAATTTGCGAAAACAGGACAAACTGTGGAGTTAAGCTTTTAATAGAAAAAGTTAAGCAAAGCTGCTTTTCCTTAGCCAGGCAAAACATTGTCGCAGTAGATGAACAAATGATACCCTTCACGAGAGTATGTGATTTGAAACAATGTGTTCAAGGTAAACCGAATCCTAAAGGACTAAAAAATTTTGTGTGCAGCTCCAAATGGACTTGTTCTAGATTTTGAAATTTATCGGAGGAACAACACATTGCTTAAGAAAACAGTGATAAATCTTGGAGTTGGTCCTTCAGCGGTTGTCAGACTAATTCGAACACTAAAGAAAGGCTCACATGTCTTTATGGATCGATTCTTTACTACTATACACTTGCCGGAATACTTTATAAATAGAAACATTTTTGGTACCTACTGGGACAATCATGAAGTCAAAAATTCCACAACCTGTTCATCTCACTCACAAAAATGACCTTAAAAAAATTGGAAGGGAATCTTACGAACAAACCGTTAGAAGCGACAACAAAATTAACATTGTACAATGGTATGACATGAAATCAGTGTTGTTAACTTTGACTAATTTACAAACTATTTTTGAATGCAGAAGGTGATCCAAAGTAGAGCGACATTACATTTAAATTTTCAGACCTAACACAGTGATGCAGTACAATAATTGCATGAGTGGGATTGACCTTATTGATTGAATGATTGCATACTATCGAATCAGTGCGAGGACAAACAAATGGACTGTTAAAACTATATTCCATTTTTTCGATTTGGCAATGGCAAAGTCATAAATTTTGTATCGAAATGATAAAAACAATTAGGAAGCAATGCAAACCAAATTATGCAGTTCCATGACTTTAAAATCAAAGTAAGCAGGTACTTCCTTAAATCAGAAGATCCAACATTAGACAACGATGGCATGAATTGCAATACTCCCCGTACTGTGTTTACTAGAAGAAATCTTAAAGGGTATAAGAGTAATTCAAGATCTTCTCCTAGTTCAAGTAAAAGCTCAAAAAAGCAACTCTAATAACTAGTAAATTAAAAAACTCTGTAAGGTGCAAATTTCCAAAATACAACATGGGAAAACTAATTTTTTTGTGAAAAGAGCTTAAAATATTTGAAGCTAAATGTTAAAATCTAGGAACTGATGTCCACTTAATTGGACAGCATTTTTTGTAAGAAAATGACTATTAAAAATTTGCAAAAAATTTGTGTGTGTTATTATACCTACTTACATAGAAAATCCAAAATCTCTAAAAAATATCTTCAGAGGGATGGGTTCGGGTCTTAGGATGATATAAAAAAGAATTCTCTTTCTAATTTACTGTAGTACTGTAAATTAAAATCACAGATGTTTCATCAGTAAATACGGTCTTGTTATAAGTTAATGCATACATTGATTGCTGCAAGTAAAATATGAAGAATTTTCTTAGTTTCTTCTAAATACCTTTTGCTTCAGAATTTCCAATTGTTTATTAACATTCATATTACTGCATTTTGCACGTGGACTAGTATTTTTGTCATGCTCTACACAGTGTAGGTCCTCGACTAACAATTAATTTTACTATTACCATAGCCGCCAGAAAGTTTTGAGTGACTTAGATTTCCTTAGCTACTAATTGTGAATGGCTTTCTCCAGTCGATGGAAAGATAATGGTTTATGAAAGACACTAGGACCGAGGTTCAACGTAAACTTAGCGATTTCTCAGCGTATTTTGGTCAAAGATATTTGCTAATCCAGTTTGTTTACATGAAAATTTCTGGGTGTTGCAAAATAACCATTTTTAGTTCTCAGAAGTGATAGAGAACTTAACAAACATCTTTCAACATAAAATTTGGTTCAGAAATTTGATAACGGGAAAAAATTAGAGAATAAAAATTTGATCTCAAAGTGGAATTGTTTAAAATTATGACGGTCATTTTTGATACACAAGGTATATCGACGTTCAAGAACATTGAAAGAATTCGAACCATTTACTCTTCTGTTGTATGTTTAATATGATCCCAAATACAGAAATCAATTCGAGTCATATCTGGTGACTGTGCAGGCTAAGGAATCGGACACTGTCTCCCGATCTATCCATTCGGGAATTGTACATTAATATAATGTCAGCAATTTAATTCAAAATGTGCTGTTGCGCCATCATGCTATAAAACACTCTACGAATGTTTAGGGAGGCATGTTCAAGCAATTTGGGTAGTGTATTTTTCAGAAAAATTTATAAACATGAGCCTCTAACCGTGTAGGTAACAAAGACGGCCCCCCCTACATAATTATCAATAATACCAACGCAAATATTAACAGAGAATTTCTATTGATGGCCTAATCTCTCAACGGCTTGAGGCTGTTTCTCTCCAATTTGTGTGTTGTGTGTATTAAAATAGTCATCCCTCAAAAAACTAGAATTAATGTGAATTTTTTTTCTATTAAAAGACTCTCTTAATTAAGTGTTCTCTATCACTTCTAAAAGTTATTCTGCAACATTCATTATACATAAACATATTGATATGGATATACAAGCAAACATATGCAAATCTTAGGCTAGTCAGGAAAGAAGCTGTAAATCTTTTCCATTTGATAAGTCATTGCTAATTGGATTCTGAGAAAAACAGAAAATATTAGAATCCTTTTCTCAAAGTTCTTTGTCAATAAATTCTTACTAAATGAATTCTGTGTAAACTTTTGAAACAAATGGATCGACAAACTAGATATTTGATAACCAAGCTTTCGCATTAAAAAAATCTTTTTGTAGAACAGATTTGATACTCAAAAAAATGATGTACATTAGGAATTTTACTGACTTGCCATGTTCACTGAGATGAGAATAATCGCACTGAATTTAGTTATTCTAGAAGTACATTGGGCAGATAAGGTAGAAAAGCGTTTATTCACGTCTTTTCTCATTGCATGTTAATAATGCCAAAAAGGTATCATTGCATTGATAGTAGACGCATGATAAACTTGAGGACGAAACGCTATTTCTCGTTAAGGCGTTCATCAGTTCAGAATCTGGTATTTGGTTTGCGCTACTCTGTTTTGGAATCAAATTTTGGTTTGTCCAGTAAAACTATTTTTAACGATAATTCTTAAAATTTTGCTCTAAGAAAGCAATAAAAATTAGTTTTGTGAGCTTGGATTAGACAAATTCCATTGCAAGAAGATCATCTCTTTGTTAATCCTGTACAGAATGATCTGTCCTGATAAAAATTAGCTTAAGATATTAGTGCTCAACACAACTGCGTAACTTCTCGTTTTTGTTTTTGAAAATAATCTATGATCACATTGGAATTACCTGATCTAACATAGAAGAATAAAGTTGGGGAAAAGAGTGGATTGTTTATTATTGCGCAATTTCTTGGTAGTTTTACTACCGCTCTGTTCATTATATTGCATGACAATACAACTAACTTTTGTTTTCTTCAGAAATTTAGAAATCCCATATAATTATACATCTGTCAAGAGATATTAAAATTCTAAATTATTTGTTATTGTTGGTAGTTTTAGAATTTGTACATGAATAATGTTATTTATGTCTTTCGTTCGGTATTAAAAATATCTTGGGTATACCATTTGTTAGTTACTAACATATGCAATTCCACAAGACAAATTATTATTGGCAAAATATATCTCCGTCTTCGTAGAAATGTTGTCTTCAGAAAAAAGATCCTGATGACCATGAAAAGTTTTCTAAGTTTCCTGATTGGCCTACATAAACATGTTCTGCATTCTCGTCTTTTTTTCTAATTTAAAATTCAATAGTATGCATTACAAATGTTTTAATAAAAAACAATTAAACTTTTAATAAATAATAAAGATTACTGTAATCCGTTAATAATCCTACAATTTATGTCAAAGATGAAGTGTATTTTACATAAACTGCACTAAATATGTAAATTATAAATATACAGCTGACTACAGTAGCACAACCTATAAAATGTTAAATCTGTTTCAACTTCTTGTGTAATAATGAATTATTTGTTTATATTAAAACTTCTAATTTATGCATATATGCGTTGTTGATGTATGCTAATACATGGGCGTCTTTCTGCACGATCGCTACTTTATTAAGTAATAGCTGGGTCAAGTTCACGGAATTCTGCGCATTCTTCAATGAATAACCAATTTTGCAAAAGTAGTGTATTGCTAAGAAAAAGGCAATTTTTATTAGTTCAACTCGAAGATATTAACATGGAGTTATGCAGATTTTTGAAATTTTATTGGTAATGCGGAATATAATTATCATACATTAAAGCAGAATTTGAATAACAATGTTTTGGGAGAATTGGGTGACTCGACTTTTATTGTTGATGTTTGAATAATAGCGACAGGTTATTTTTACATTGTTATGATTATTTCATTAAGTTTGAGGTCTACTGGTAGGGTAGTACTACACGAAATATTCTATTTTCTTTGGTTCAGCGTTGTATACTTGATTGCCAATTTAGTCGAACGTTACACACATACATGTCTGTATTGTAATTATTGTCATTATCCCTTCTTTATGAATAAATACCATATCCGGAAATTCAAAAACTGCTTTAAGATAATACTGAAGGAAGACTACTCACAAATATAAGGAATAGGATCTAAGTATGTAGAAAAAAGGGTTTAAGAATGGAAGGAAGACGCAAAAGTCGAAGAACAACTGCACCATTTCATTACATGGACTTAACAATGTTGTTCTAGATTCTCAAGCTTTAAAAACTGATGGTGAAATATGTTGCTAATATAAGTAACACATCGTTCAATAAGTCCCGAGACTAACAACGAAAACAACATTTTTTTTTCAAAAATCATTTTTATTCATCAATATAATCTCCTTTTAGAGTGATACAATCTTTCCAACGCCTTTCCAACATTTCTATACCATGTTTATAGAAGGATTTATCCTTTGCTTCAAAATAGGCTTCAGTTTCGGCAATGACCTCCTCATTCGAGCCAAATTTTTTTCCCTGGAGCATTTTTTTGAGATCAGCAAAGAGCCAGTAGTCGCTGGGGGCTAAATCTGGCGAATACGGGGGGTGGGGAAGCAAATCAAAGCCCAACTCGTAGATTTTTGCCATTGTTTTCATGGACTTGTGGCATGGTGCATTGTCTTGCTGAAAAAGGATTTTTTTCTTCTTATAATAATCACTGTTGATCGATTTACCTTTTTCCAGGTAGTCAATGAAAATGACGCCATGTGTATCCCAAAAAACAGACGCCATGACTTTGCCAGCAGATTGCTGCGTTTTTGGACGCTTTGGGCGGCTTTCGCCAGCCATGCGCCACTCAGATGATTGCCGATTCGACTCTGGAGTGAAATGATGTATCCATGTTTCATCCATGGTCACGTATCGACGCAGGAAATCCTTTTTATTGCGAGTAAATAGCGATAAACAGCTCTCTGAATCGTCGATTCGTTGCTGTTTTTGTTCCATTGAAAGCAATCGCGGCACCCACTTGGAAAAAACCTTTTTCATGCTCAATTTTTCATGAAGGATTGTAAATACGCTTCCAGATGATATCTGTGTCATTTCTGCAATCTCACGGACCTTTACTTTGCGATTATTCATTACGATTTTGAATACTTCACTCACATTTTCCGGTGTAACGGCTTCCAAAGGCCTACCCGAACGTTCCGCATCGTTTGTGTCCGTACGACCACGTCTAAACTCAGCATACCAACGACAAATCGTTGATTTGGATGGAGAGGAGTCCGGGTAACGTTTCTCAAGCCATTGCTGGGCTTCTACGGTGTTTTTACCCATTAAAAAACAATGTTTTATCAACACGCGAAACTCGCTTTGTTCCATTTTTCAAACAAATTACAAAGTGACTTTACTCTAACCTCGATAACTCTGCTGTTTGTGGTCCAATCGACGTGAAATTTTTACACGTTTCATGTGAAGGTTCGCACTCTAGGGAAACGTGGCTAGTTTGGTACTACTAGCACCATCTCTGGGTTAGTCTCGGGACTTATTGAACGATGTGTTAATACAAATTCAAGCTTGAAATTATAATTTGACATGAATACCACAATAAAATATAACCTGCAACTTTTTATCAAAATAAGCAAAAACCCTAGATACACAGATTCATAATTAACTAAATTCTTTATCACTATTACATTGGTTTGGATAAAACAAAAATTTTGCTCAATTTGAAGATGCAATTGTATTAGAATTATTAGATGATCATACAATTTAGCCATCTGTTGTCGAATCTAAATGACATCTTCAGGAACCGTATCGTATAAAGGCTTTGTAAGAGGTTCCTTCTATCTTTGTCTTTTTTTTAGCAAAAAGGATGCTTTTCTCTGTTATTGCATTAATTTGAAAAAATGTTATAGCATCGGCTTGTTTCTCGCCGCAATAAATCTGCCAGTAAATAAAATCTAGAGCCTGATCACTATTCATTCCCATTTTATTTTCATCATCACTGTCTGTCTATTACCTTGGCTTGTTTAAGAAGTGTGTTTGCCAAGTTCTCATTGGTGAGAAAAAGCTTAGTAAGAGTAGTTCTATTTTTCTTTGATTCAAAAGATTTTTATTCTATTGCAGGCTCGAATACACGCCGGTCAAGTGTAGCTTTCCTAGCTGTATGCCTCTATTTACCCTATACTATAAAATATATTGGTGAATATCGCCACCACTTAGCTGTCCGGGCAGGTAAACTACCTTTTTATTTACTATTTCGTGGTATTTGTCACCATCTCATCTCCAACCTTAGGACCAAGTTTGATCAAGGGAAGAACACAATCCACTTTCGCATAATTTTTAAAAGAGTAATAAATAATTATCTTCTTATCAGAAGGTATGAACATTTCATCATTATGTATCTTTCCTTCTTGCAGATAAATCTGTTTGATGACAATGTTTTCTTTAAAAGCCGCATCGGAGAGGGTAGAAGATAAGTACCTGTTTTTATTTTGGCTTTAATATTCATCAGAAATAAAAACACCATGTTGTAGGATTACAATAATCCCATGACATAATCTAGCAGATATGACGAAAACTCATTTGGTCTAATTCTACCATTAGCCTGATGCCGTTGCCATAATATGTAACATATTCATTATTAGTTCTGTTAAGATGAAAGTGAGCACTGTTAATTCCTATTCAGAATAGACTGCAGACGCTAAATTTATTAGGCCTGGTAAAGATGATTGTTACAACCTTTGTTACATCACTGGTGCTTTCTTTTTCCCATTCTTTTCTTCGTAAGCTTTATTCTTTCTAAAGACGTGCGCATCATAATCTTGTTTAGATAGGGTTCCCCCTTCATAGATGATACTAGTTTCACATTAATCTTTCCATGGTGTGCAAATAGAAATATCCTTTGACTTCGAAACATTACAAAAAATTATCGATGCACCATGTGTCTGTTTCTCTTGTGAAAGAAAACTGATTCGACATACGTTTATTAGAGGACTGTTTATAATAAAGACTAGGAACTTTTGGCAAAGTCTTTATTTCTTGCAGATTGATTTTTTGCTACCTAGAAGTTACTCTTCGAAATACAAGTAGAGAAATACCATTATCGGAAAAAGTATCATTACTATTTTGCCTATATTTTATTGACTTTGTCTAACGTTCAAAACTGCCTTTCCCTAATCCCATAGAATTGCAACAAGTTCGCACCATTTTGCCACCCCTTTATATCTCTGAAAATATGCAACCTGTTGATACGTTTTTCTCTTCTGATCTTTTTCTTCAGCTTTTTTTATTTGTCTAGTTTGACTTGGCGCTTTACAAAACTACTCTTTTCAGGTCACGGGTGTGCATATGTTTAAAACTTTATTAAAACTCTTTCTTCTATCTTTGCTTTCTCCGAAGACCTGCTCAACGGGATCTTCTATTGTTGTTTGAAACACCGATTGCATCTATTTTTTAGTCTTCTTTCTTTTGTAACCCACATATGAACAGTTTTCTGCTTTTCTAAAACGTGATCAGCTTATTATTAATTTTGCTTTCGGTTTCGTTTGCATTCTTAATTCTGCGATTATTGCCTTCCTCATCGTAATTAATTTCTAGTTGATAATCAGTAACCACTGCAAAGCTAAGATTGATACTGGACCTTTCATCATAAGGAAGCTGCTTTTGTTGTAAAATATCAAACTCTCATTTATGATTTCTTGCTTGCATAACTTTGGGACACAAAAGTGATGTTTACTTAATTACTATACTAACATAAAAGAAAGGCTGGTCTCAATGTAAACAAACCTCCGATGTTTGATTAACAGCGAAAGCACCACAAGGGCAAAAAAATCCAATAACAGTCCAGTTTCTTCCCTTGCTTGGCACGAACGTCCGTAGAACTAAGAGGTAGGAGGAATGTTACACTGTTAAAATGTTAAATGTTAAATTGATATTGTGAAAGATAAAAACCAGACCTGGAACATGGATGGTAACCTGTGGTTGAATGTTCCCCAAGGACCAGTCAAAACATTTTAGGCATTCTAGCCGGACAAAAGTCACTCAAATGATTAATGTCAAAAGCAAAACAAGTAATTGTTATAATAAGAGGGCCTTTTTATATTTTTATTATGACATCAAATACCAAAGAAAGAGCCTACTAGATAAAACTTGAGAATCATATTCTTGTCATACTTTGTTGATCAGCAAATCTAAAACATGCACTATCTTTTCATATCGTTAGTTGACTGTTTATTGAACAAAGTCGATTTTCTTTTGTTTATCGATTATGTCAATTATGATTTTTTAAATAATACTCATGGTTTCAAAAGTGTGGTTTTGTTGTGTGATCTGTATAACTTAAATGAAAAACTGACTTTTAGGTTTTAATTTTATTATTCTACAACTATAGAAAAACAAGTCCCCAAATTGTTTTGACATAAGTGTTATATTTATTCATTTGTTATTATTTTTTCTTTCTATTAACGTGGAAATCATCTGCTAAAGCTTGCGGTAAATGCAGCTTTGAAGTTAGGCGAAGAAGCTCGTGTATTCTGATAAATTTATGTTGATGAAAGAAAAAATAAAGAAAGTGATCACGACTGAAATAAAGAAAGATGCCAAAAAATACTATTAAAATAAAGTTCTCAGTTCTCAGAGTCTTCTTGATTTAACTTTATTCCTACATTTCACGTAGACAATTAATCTTGATGTAGCTAATGCAAGCAATGTCGACTATATGTAGACGATGTAATATTTTTGCTTTTTGAAGTTATGTGTGGTGTATGAACGATTAACTTAGCATACATTAATTAACAGTTGTAGATAAATGATTTGACGAGTTAAATTTTATTTTAGTAAAAGATGGTTGCAGAAAATAATAGCACCTTGTGCAAACAGAACAGTTAACAAGTACCGCTTCCAATCGGTTACATTTTCTACATTATTTACATAAAAATCATAAGATAGTCTACATGAATTGTCTACGTGTAGACCATTGTGCATTTTACATCAGGTAGACTATATGCCCATCATTGTTCCGGAGACTCATATTATCCTTCCGTTCGAATCTGAGCTAATGGAATTGAAATACATTTACTAGTGATTTGTGCATCATAGGATTGGAAAACGATCGCCCCAACAAAGGGCAAAAACGGCCTTTTTTAGCTGTGCTCCTTTTCTAGATCTCGAAAATTACAGAGCCAATATCGATTGTTCTTGGACATATGATCATTTTGGAGCCCAAAAGGGACATACACCGCACAGTGATTGATTTTGTTGATTTAAGTAAAAAAAATATTATAATTTCAAAATAAGGAAGACCGGTAAAGTATTTGTAATACATACTCTTTAATATGTAGAATATCTTATGAATATTGGCAAGCATGTAAAACCAACTGTATAACTTTACATATAGTTTAGCAGTTTCAAAAGCGTATTCTCTAAAAGCTGGCACGTTAATGGAATAACCGCTTGAGAGAACTAATAAAATATTTAAAAAGCGTTTAATTAAATTAATGTCAATTCCTGTAATTTTTGCAGCTGTTATAGGATCACTAAGAAACCTACGGAAAGTAGTTCCATCACTGGTGGTGCCAGTTCCCTGGTTTGAAATATCCACCAACAATTGCATTTCTGAACAAAATAAGTCTATAATTCTGTTTCCTTGACTGTACCTTCTCTTTTTCTTCTTTTCCCCTAGCTTGCCATCTTTTGATATCCAACTTATACGAGATGTGCAACAGACATTCAAAAAGTCTTATATGTAGATAAACCGACTAGGTACATACAAATTTGTATTCCAAGGTTGTTTTATGATATTGTCCAAATAATTCATAATTTTTGGCGAAGCACCACATATATAACAGATTTGTCGAGAAGCGTTATTTATCACGGAATTGCAGACTTTTCCGTTAACCATAGTCTTCAGTAATGTACGTTTTATAGAAATTTCTACATTTCCTACAGACACTTTTGTCGGTTTCAGTACCTGAATTTGATGTTCCAAATTTTTTTTGGATTGTTTCCGTTGTCTCTTTGATAAAATGAAAGCGGATTGGCCTACAAAAGCGAGTTGAAATTGTTCTAGGGTTTTGCCAAAGAATTTTTTTTATTTCACTTCCAGTTTTTTCGCAAACAAATTGTAATGGAACAATGGACATAATAAGAATGTCACTATGCCTTTGCATCGTTTCTTCTAAATGCTTTTGTTTATATATGCTATGACTTCCATTTGTATATTATTTGAAAGCAAAAGTCTTCTTTACACTCTTGTTGCATTTCTTGTATTTTGTCTTCTACAACTTGATGACGACTAATAGTGGTGTGATGTAACAAACTTTGTAATTTGATTTCTGCAGCTACATTTGTAACTTTAATAGACCTTAATCTGAATTAAGGTCTGAGGCCTGAGGTAACATTTCCCTTTAGTTTCTAAAACACTATTGTAAGATAGATCTATCGTATATAAACATTTCGTTCTATTGCATCTTTCCTATTGGTGTCTTGTTAATTTTAGGTCTACTAAAAGAGCTAGAGCTTCTTCAGGTGACAGGCAAGCTTTTTTGATTCTTTTTACTGTTTTTGAACTAAAAGTACTCACAACCGATATAACTTTTGCTACATTACGCTTTCCTGCCGACCGGTAACTTGTCTCAGCAGCTTTTAGATACTTTTTGTGAACGCACTAAACTGTGAACTTTTTTTTTCTTAGTTTTCTGACTGCTGGTTTCAAATGACTTTTTTGGGCGACCCCGCATATGTGAAATAGATTCCTTTGTTTTATAGATGGTTTTTCCGGAAAACTCATGCCGGATTCGTGATCAGCGACCCAAACGACTATCTAGAACCCATTTTCGAGCTGAAATTCCAAACTTTTTTCTAAAATCGGTCAAAATTTTTTGATTTTCCGCGGCCGGGGTGGTTTTTCCGTAAAACTAATATTGGATTCGTAGCCAGCGACCAAAGAAAACCTCTAGGAACCATTTTCGTATTAAAATTCAAAATTTTCACAAACAAGAAAAATTTTTCCAGAAATTAGGCCAAGTTTTCCGTTTTTCCACAGCCAGGTTGACTTTCCCGGAAAACTAATGCCGGATTCGTGATCAGCGACCCAAAAAAAACCCTGAGTGAAAAAATCTGGCCCATTTTGGCTCATTTTGTCGATTTTTTTTCAAACTGCATCCAAAAAGATGCATTTTCCTCTGTAGAAATGCAATAACAAAAAACGTCAGAAAACCAAAGGGAGCATTTTTTCTAGACAACTCACAGAATCGATTGCCGCAAAAATTGGAGAAATTAAGAATTTTTCAAAGTTTGCGTCAAAGAACCTTTTCTGGCAATTTTATTGGGCATCTTTAGTTTTTGTCAGACTAGAACAGCTAAATATCACATCGTGCACCGAAAAAGAGGGACGGGAACACTAAACTGAGCTATGTATTAACTAAACTGAGTTATCATATTCGAATGTAGTATTCCTCATTTTGCATTCACTTCACTTCACTTCATGAATGTAATTATTTGAACCTGCTGTTTGTTTTGTTATTTTTTTCTGGTTTATGGAATCTACAGATTTTGCCAACACATAGTGCTTACTTTATTAATAAACTGACCTGTTATATCTTTGTTAGTTTGATAAGTAACACAATTTAAACAAATTATTTTCACTATATTATTAAACTAGAATTAAGATTTTTGTATCATACAAAAAATGAAGAGCCTAGAAGATCTACATTGTTTAGCACTGCTTATCTTTAGTTCTACATATACAAGGAGGGGAGCAATTTATATAAATTTTGTTTTAAGATTAACTTATTCAGAGTCCTTTTTTACCACGGCATACTTTCTTCAGTTTTTTCAAGGGTTTCTTACTATAATCTGAAAAATACAGTAGTGGTAAGTTTGAGACCTCTAGATTTACGTTTTCATAAACGGTATCACTATATCTTTGTCTGTAGT
Source organism: Ignelater luminosus (assembly GCA_011009095.1). Taxonomy (NCBI): domain Eukaryota; kingdom Metazoa; phylum Arthropoda; class Insecta; order Coleoptera; family Elateridae; genus Ignelater; species Ignelater luminosus. The sequence continues at coordinate 151,090 of VTPC01091285.1, forward strand.
TTTATACCAAAACTGTTTCATAAGAAAGCAGCAGGATTTAAGAATTTGCCATAAAAATACTTGCGATGCATAAATCAGAAGTATACCTAACATGTACAAGGAATTTACTCTAGCCTGTTCTATGCTTCGGTAAAGTTTTATAAACTTACAAAGTTATAAATGATTAAAGTTAATGATATGCACATGTTTAAAAATCTTTACTGTTACAAATTTAAAAATACAGAGTAGAAAAGCAAATGATGTTTTTGTCTAGTTTTAAGCTAAACTTCATTTCCTTGTAAGTTATTTTAATTGCCGTTTTTGTTTTTAATTATCTTCAGTTACATAACCTTAAACTTTATAAATATTTAGATGTTTAAAAATATCAGATATGAAAAATAGTATTTATATGGCAATGTCAAAGACCTGTTTACAAGTGCCTGATTAATCATTTTAATGATTCACATCATTAAACAGAAGTTGTACATGCTTGTCTGCGTGCCACACGTTATGCAATATTCATTTTGCTAATGCGGGGGAAATGATTTCGTTAAATTATAGAGAAAGTTAATTGATAATCACACTAATTTTACAGAACACGTCTTTGGCAAGTTTTAAAAGGAATTCTTATGCAAATTGTGCCTCATTAGTATATGAAGTTTACTGTTTTATAGTTGTATTATCTTTCACCAACAGGTGCCTGAAGATCTCTTAGCAATTTTATTAAACATATACCTATGTAAGCAGTTAATTGAGATGTCAGGTTTTAAGTTGTAATTTTAGTATATGTTTGAAATTATAGAACAGGCACAAAAGTAAAATAAACGTACCTTATTTACCTCAAAAATAGTATAGGATTTTCAATATTGGTGAGTTCGAATTTGAAGTCACTATAAAATGATCGTTATACTAATAATTTTAAATTCACACAAAGTAATCGTTTATTTAGTATGGTGAGTAAGTAGGTATGAGTAAGAATATAAAAACGTTATATAAGGTATTCTATAAATAAATGGAAAATACTAATAGATATATTGTCTTCTAAGAAAAGGAAATCCCAAGCGTTATCAACAAAATTTCCTCCACGTACTGGTCTTTCCCATATCAATTTCTTAAACGAGAGTGAAATAATAATTAAACTATAAACAAAAGTAGAAAATACATGTTATAAAAGCGGCTCAAAAATTCCCTCAAGGTGTTTTGCGTTTTTCTAAAAAAAGGATTTTTTTATTTTCGGTGGGTTATTTGATCCTTTTTTTGTTTAACCTTCGGACTACGTGTCGGTTTTCAATTCTCAACTATTACTTGGAGTACAAACGTACTCCAGCCATATTTTAAATCAAAATAGTTTTCAAATCAAATGGGACTGAATGATTATGAGAAAGTTTGATTGACAACTGAGTACAATGTCTCTGTCTAGTTTTTTTTAATTACAAAAATTACTAGAGACGCCCCAACATGAGCAGAATGCGAAAACTATATTTGCTACAATTTTGTTAACAATGTAATAAAATGCCATTTTCAACTGCAGCTGATAAGAAAGTTGTAGCAAGACAATTCACGTTGTACCCCACGTGGTAGTCGGAAGGTTAATTGCAAATTCCTAGAAAAAACATTGATTTTGTCTCGAATCTACAGTAGCAAGTTACTGTCTTTATTTTACACAAAATTCTAAAATTAGACTAAACTTAACATAGGCGATACTTTACTAAAAAATTCAAGAAGATAATGTAGTGTTTAAATTGTCTGCACCTTATAACTAAATGTAAAACTGTATACTTACGATCAATACAATTATTATAGTTTAAATAGAACCAATTGATAAATCAATTACTTTTACATTACTTGTGTATTTACTTTGCATTCGTAAGATATATAGATGTCACTTTCTTTTCCATTTCTATGTCTTCTGTCCTTTTGTCTTCAGGTTTTTGAGTTTTGTGAGTGATTTGCTAGATTATGTTGTGGGGAGGATGCCTTATGTTTGAATTTCATGATCTTATCTTTTTCAAGTTAAAATTATGCTAATTCCTTAACTTTTTAGTACTGTGACTTAATAGCTTCTTGAAAAACTAATAAAAAACTCCATTTTTGTGGACATCTTTCGTTAGTAGTAGTATCAAATTATGTGTTTTACCTGAATAGACATGAGCACAACTATATATAGAGAGAGAATTATTCACGAAATCAATTTTTAATTGCTCCAAGAAATGATACTCTTCAAGAGTTGCACCAAAACAAATGTTTGTTAATTTTACTTCCAAGTTGCTCATTCATTCTGTCTAATCCTTCTGAGTGTTTATTTAAATTGTTCATCTTTATGAATTGGCCTTGTTCTAACTATAGTTATGCTTTCGCAATATCCTAACTCGTCACATTTGCATTCTGTTGGTACTACGTTAGCTTTATTTGGAACAGGTGAGAAGATATTTGCTAATGTTTTTGTGGTTTATTCTCTACCAGTCTGATTTGTTTATTATTTGTAAGCACAAGACGTTTGATGATCTTATTGTTTCGTATAACAAGATTTGTCAATATTCGCGTTTTGTCAGTTCTTCACAAGTCTTCGATATTAGATAAGTTAGAAGAGGGTAGCAATGTAACAAAAACGTTGGAGTAGGAGTAAAATGTTTTTATATTAAAATTTTGTATGTTATTAATTTGGATTCCTTTTCAAAATACACATTAATTTCAGCAAAAAAAGTCAATGGCGAAGTCAAAAATATAGCTATTACAAGAACATTACTCAAACCAACCTTGGTAAATCTATTTTTGTAAAAGCCAGATGATATTCCAATTTGGAAAATTTGTTTGTTTCAAATTTCAAATAATAAAATATTTCAAGAACAAATCACTTAACGTTGTTTCAATATAATAAAGTCAGTTCGGGAAATACCTAAATTGGTATTGTCGGTTTATTTTTAGCTTACGTCGTTACGATCATATTTCTCATAAAATTACCGAGCTTGGATGGTTGAAAATGGAAAATCGTTGAAAGTATCACTTGGGATCTTTTATACACACTCTGCTTACACTAAAGCATCCTTCTGCTTCTCTTAGTTTAGAATTGGTTCCTAGGTCATACGTATTCTCCGTAAATACTCGGCATAATAATGTGCTTACTATGCCAAATCATACATCGTCCTTGTTTCGTAAAAGTTTTACATTCAATGCAGTCAAGCTTTCTTTATAATTCCATTTCTTACGATATTAAAAGTCTCAATATTATAAAATCCAAACGTTTTTTGAAAAGTTATTTGCTAGAAACTCAGTAAATTTTACTTATTTTTATCGTCTACCTATTTTTAGTTTTTTATTTTTTTGTTTTCCTTTTTAATTTGCACATAAATAGAGTAGCCGATGGCTAGATTTCGCCAGGGCTCTCTGCGATAGAATTTCTTTAATTATTACAATCAATGTATTTTAATTTTCAATTAATAAAAGACGATTTATTATTATTATTATTATTATTATTTACGTTTTTTCAAGAATTTCTATTTAACCAGCAAGAGTACAAAATCACAAAAATGGATGACCCAATAAAATTTTCCTTTTGTGTATCCAAATACGGCAATTCCATCTCCGCAGCTGTTGGAAAGCGCGGAGCGCCAAAGTTTTCAAATTTGACGCTATTTGCTGATAAAACAATAATTGGTGGGAATAGATTTCTTTTAAATTTCAATTTTGTTTTGCTATCTCTGTAAGAATGCACTTTGAACTTACATTTGCACCTTTGAGCCAAAATTTGTCTAATACAAAGTCATGGTAGACTCATAAGACTTGAATCAATTTTTTTTTCTTTTCATCGTTAAGAGTCCGGTCGTAATTAATCTGACTCTTATGCAAAAAGCAGAAATAAATGCGCGATTATTATATACTATATATCAAGGAATTATTAAAATTGTTTGGGTTGCTTCTAGGTAATGCTGGCTACTAAATTGTATTGGACCAATCTTACTTGAATAGAATTCTGAATCTATCTGATATACTAGTATGCTCATTTGCATATAATGATCAAGATCACAAGACAACTCCTCCCAAGGAACATTGGCTACTAATTATATGTTTGAAAAAAGTGTTCTAAGCTTTCTCACGAAGATTACATTGGCCTTTTTGCCGTTGTGATCTAGTTTTAGACAGACTGCCTTTTGTTAATATTATCAGGTGGTTGGTAGGGCGAAGATAAAAATTATATCAGGAACAGGGCATATTCATCAAGCACTTTTAGTTTATTTGTCATTAACATGGAGCTACAGACCTTGCGAGCGTTGGCCTACTCAACAATCTTCTTTCCTTCTGCTGTTTCTTGATCTCGTTCTCCATCTATGTATCTGCTTGCTGTTTTCTTCACCATTTTCTTGTATTGCACCTAATATCTTTCTAAGAACTTTTCTCTCAAATGTTTCCAGTTTATACTTGTTTGCTGCTACCATTGTCCATATTTTCATGCTTCTGCTTCATCTGGTACTAGGCGTATCAGAATTGGATACTTGATTGGCTGACAGTTGTTGTGCCAATCTTCTTTGTATCTCTACAATGTTATTGTTAATGTTATTCATCAATACATTAAGAGATACGAACTCTTTCACTTTCTACTGACAATGCTGGTTCATCTAAAAACCTTTTGGTATATAGTTGAACTTTGTCTGTATGTTTGAGAAACGATAAAGGTAGTTGGCTCTTTTCAGGAAGGTTTTTCTTGAGAGTAGTAGTTTCGACCTGTTTATCTAGATCGATGTGTTCAAGTCTAAAACATGTTCCTATTCTAACCAATAGCCCAAAACACGACTAGTTCACCCGGTAAGTATCTAAGTGTTCAATTTAACTGCCTCTTGTAAAAGATAATTGACTATTTCTTCTACAGCAGCAATTTTGCCTAGGTAACATTTCCCCATAGACTAATGACAGCCAAACACACTTTCTCGCAAAGCTCATTCATCGTTTTACCCAGGTTTACTTCTTTTCATTGATTTTACTTCTGCAGTTCGAACTTATTTCAAGTACTTGCAAAAAAATTAGTTACTACCAGAAATACATGAATTTAGAACGATTATGTTTGGTTCTTACCAAAGGAATTGTGCTACATTGGCTCTTATTGTTTCAAATCACTACAATTCTACCTAGTGGAACTATATTGTTTTGAATTTGTTTCCACTAACTTTCGCAATATCGACAAACGCGAATTTACAGAAAAATTGGTTTTGTTCCTTTTCTAGCCCAAGATGAGACACCTTCCAAAGATAAGCATTTCCAATAAACAAAGTCTTAGCAGAGAATTTTGTATTTTTAATAAAGTTAGATTTCTCTATGTTAACGGTAATCAAAGTAGACGTTTAAAGGCTGACCCTTAAAAATATTGTGTTTTAATGGTAAATAATCAAACTGATTTATTCAATCAAGGCTAAGGTACATAGATATTACATTTGAGAGATTAAGAAAGTTATAAGAAGAAAGTAAAACTCGAAATTAGATTGCAGGAGAAGAAAATTTCTCAACAATAAGCCAAAAAATTGAAGATCATCATTTCAGCAGAAGTAGGTAAAGATGTTCACACTTTACAGTCAAGGTGGTCCTAAAGTTTACAATAGCAGAACAATAGAAACGGTAGAAAATAGCAATTTCCATTAAGGTCTTCTAAAGTTTTTGAAGGAATCTCATGAAAGCATGATGAGTTACAGACCATTTAGTTTTTTTAAAACTTTGACACTCTTTTCCCCTAGTTTAAAAAATGCATCATCATCATCATCATTATGATTGTCACATTCACTGTCAATCTGTTCATAAGCTTCTTATATCTCTCCTAGGCCCAGTAGATGGTGATCCGCTTGATGAGATGGAGGTGATGTAGTAGCGACGGCCGGTGTCAAAAGTAACTGTGATGTTGTGGTATCTGATGTTGGAGATGGCGTTAGAGATGTTCGTAGAGGTGATAAGCAGTAGAGATAAGATGGTAATGTTGACGGTGGTAACCAACGAACTTCAGCAGATGTTTAATGTGTAAATGGAGTTGATGGCGGATGACGGTAGTTTTTGATAGAGGATGGATGAGATCTACACAAGAAGATATATAATGTTGAAGAGAATTGTTGTCTGTAGGAATACGATAAAAATATTTATGATGAAATTTATCGTTTATATAAGATAAATAAAAAAGTATTTCTTTTCAGAAACACAACCGCATTCCGGGGCATTGAGTGTTGGTGTCGGCCTACGGGGAAAATTTTCCTGGAAATCGCATCGTAGATGAGAAGGTGGTCAGGTGTGTACAACTCAACAAATACAGGGTGACAACTAAAGAGGATTAAAGAGTGGAGGTGCAGTTAGACCAGTGTTCTTCGAACGCAAGAAACCAGCTGGATGTGGAGTGGTGGCCTTCATGCCGACCAACCAGATGAGGAGAAATTGCGATCAGCTTTCCTACCCTATAAAAATTGATATTTGCACTGTACTGTTTTCTCCAATAGAATATTGTCTGGGCAAGGTGATAGCAATCTTCTGATGTTTTTTGGTTGCAAGAACATCAACATTAGATTTTTGAAAGTCTGACATAAGAGCATCCAAAAATATCTTTTACGCTTTAAGAACGAAGTTCGGGATAAGATAAGGATTCAAAAAAATTAGATTACGCTACAAAAGGGGATAGAAAAAATCAAACAACTATGCTTCAAAGGCCAATATAAGAAGTTTAAAAAGAATTCTGAGCAGATGATGAATCTTACTGACTTAAATGCTAAAAGTTAAACATTTTAATAAAGAACTTCTGTCAATTTTGGAAATGGATTACATACATCGATCTATCATTACGAGTAAGTTTGGTAAGCGATAAAAAGGATTTAGAATAATAACAGAAGGGGAAAAAAAGAGCAGCTGCTCCATGATCTTTTTTGAAAAATTTGTGCAAAACAACTACACATTTCCAAGAACGGTATATTGAAAAACGTCCCATATCTAAAAGAAGCATTTAATGAAAAGCAGGGTATTAAATGCTTAGGAAATCGCTTAAACGAGATGATCGACAGATGTGTCCTTTTGGTAGATATAAAAAGTTTTTTCTTTCTGTCAGTCAGCTTCAAATTAAATAAAAGAAGATAGAATGAAAAATAAACTAGACGCTGTAATACAAAGTGTATACTTAGGATGTCCTAAAACTTTACAGACGTATTTTCTGATCCGCAATAAGAAAAATAATTCATATAAACATAAGCTTGTAAGTATTGAAACAAATGAATAATTACCAATATACATCAAATCAATTCTTCAAAGTGTCCACCTCCAGCTGCTACGCACGCTTCAACGCGTCTTCTCATGGATTCTCGCACACGTTCAAAAATTCCTAGAGTATTACGAATTGTTTGTAAGCCTTCTTCATGCGTTCTCAAAGCGCAGGTACGTTAAGAATTGGAGTACGATAAATCAATGTTTTAAGGTGACCCCAAAAGAAGAAGTTCAGCGGATTGCAGTCTGGAGATCTGGCAGGCCAATTAATCGGCCCAGCTCTACCAATTCAACGATTTCGGTACTTGGCATTGAGAAATTTTTTTGCTGTCCGACTAAATGTATCGGAGCACCATCATGCGTAAACCAGGATTGATGATGAACTTCTAATGGAACGTCCTTTAAGAGTTCTGGTAAATTGTCATCCAAACATTCCCTGTAGGTTTGCCCATTAAGCGTTTGTGGCAAAAGAAAGAACCAATCAAAATATTGCCTATTATACCTGGCCAAATATTACAAGCAAATTGTTGCTGATGCCGAGATTGAACAACGGCTTGAGAATTTTCTATTGACCATTGATGATTATTATGGTAGTTCATAATAGTATTTTTTGTGAATTTTGCTTCATCAGTGTAAAAAATTTTAAATTGAAAATCAGGATTAACACATTGTTGTAGAAACCAATTACAAAAAATTACTCTCGGCTGAAAGACAACTATATCTTTTATTTTCTTGAAATACTCGCTGCAAGTTCCAATCGTTTCTTTTATTCCTGAGTCATCTATTCTTCTTTTGATGTCTTTTAAAGACATACGAGGTACCAAAAGATTTATCTAGCTTAACTGACCAAAGTTGCCAACCCGCCTACTAGAGTTATACTTAAACCTTATTGTAAAAAACTAAAGTTTTAAGATTTAAATTGAAGATGATAACACCTGAAAAGAAAAGCGTAGAATATTTTCTAAGTAATTTTTTTCTTTTCTTCTTCTTCTTATCAATGATGCAATGAGCTTAAATTAACGATCTTATGGCTTGGAGCCTGTTGTTCTCACATAACTTCTAATTCTATGAAATTTTCTAGTATCATGATTTAGTCTGGGATTTCTTGATTCTTCAATATTAAAAGCAACGTGGAGTGTAAAAATAAAATTTTCTATGAATTGTTACTACGTTATTTTATAGATTTGAATAGTTGATTTAATTGTAAGAGATTTACAGTGAATCTAATTTTAGCGCACTTTTTCTGAACAATTTATATTTTTTCTGAATAAATTCTTTCATATATTTGACTAACTACACCCTTTCCTGAAACACCTCCATAATTTTGATTAATTGCACTTTAAAAATGAACAGATATACAGCTGTGTTCATAGTCTACACTAAGTAGGTAGGTAGTGCAGTACAAATTGAAGGATTATGTCGAAATGGCAATTAAGTTATATGTAAATTTATTGTTGTCAAACTCGAACAGGTCAGAAGGTAGAATCATATCTCTAAAATCTTCTTTTTGCATTAAAAGTTCAGCATGCGATATTAGTATTACATAAATCTATCAAACATTAAATAATACATAAACGTTACACTTTCGCATAACTTATATAAAATTGTAGGTGTGCCCAGTTTTATTTACTTTATTTATATTGGCAAATGCGGAATTGTAGGCGCTAATTGTTTAAACTCTGAATTTGGACATAATGGAAAAAAACAGGATATGCTGTGCATATCTTGTCTGATAAACATAAATTTAAGAGTAGCATCAAGGTTTTCATACTATAAGGTTTTGTATTACATTTCAAGCTTTTCTAAAATACAAAATCTAATAAGACCAAATAATTTTTTCAGTAAAGAAACTTTTAAATATCGTCCTGATTTATTGTCAACAAAACTGGTTAATAAACATTAAAATTAATTTGCTGTAAAAATATAAATTAAATTGCAATTCAAACCTTATGTTAAGACAAAATTACTTTTGCGTCTAATTCTCTTTAATATATTAATTTGATATCGAACGCTGATACTGCATAAATATCCGCTTCTACGTTTGATATAGCTTGTAACCGGTTTACATACACCCAGGCTCACCCAACACCAGTAGTTCGTTCTGATTGATACCATTAATACTCTGTAGACAGATAGATACAGGACCTGCTTTTTATAAAAGTCACCTTCTACATCAACTTAACTTTGAACGCGCTTAATCTTATTTCCAGCTGTAACACAAGGCTGTAATCAACTGATCTAAAGTGTGATAAAATAACTCAGTTTGTCTAGTTCAAGTTTTATAACGAGATGATTGGTACTACGAGTATTCGGTAGACGACTAACTATCGCATTAGATGCACTATTAACTTTTCAAAAAATATCCTTATTGCTATTATTATATGCGTAAAAAAATTATTAAATTGCAGAGGTAAAAGTTACCAAAAATTATTCAGTAACAAAAGATGAAGATTTTATGATTTTAACTGAAATGCTAATCTAGATTATATTTCTGATAAAAAATTGTGTTTTTTGTTTATGATTGTTACGAAAAGTTTAAACAAATGACAGTAATTTATAGCTTCATTTAAAACAAGTAACTATTATAATGGGTTATTGTAAGGAGTACATTATTGTATAACTTTTTTATAGATTAAATCGCGTAATCTAAATCTTGTATCTTTAATATAAAAACTGATATTAGAATTAGATCGTCATTAAGTGCTTTGGTATCCCAGTTCAATCAATTAATTTTAAGAAAACTTTTCTCTTAGTTCTTTACCTAGTACGTAAATAAAACAAAAATTAAATTGTCAACAACAATAAAGTCAAAAATATCAATACTGCTTACAAAACTATCAACTATCAAGAACCTTCTCGACTACCACTCGTATAATCCACCGAAAATGTGGTGTAACTTTGAAACAATCTATAGATAAAACTTTTATTACACCACCTCACCTCATACCTCTTTGATGCTTCTGCACTCATATTAGTTGACTCGCAGTCTATGCAGTTTCACCTACATCATAAAAATTCCAAAGGAAGGAAATGCGGTTTTTGAATAATTGTCCCCATATACATTGAAATTACCTTGCTATTAATAGCGTTGCCTCAAGTTTTTAAATTATAATGCATTTACTTTAATAACCACGATCACAAATTCATATAACGATTAATTATTTCCTCTGTCCTACAATGGGATTATGTATCATTAATGACTAGTTACAATTATACTAAAAGCAATAACAATATTTTATATTAATGTTTTATTTGCCTTTCTGCAGTTTTATGAAATCTATTGAAATTAATTGAAATAGATTCGGATGTAGTAACTTCCCGAATCGTTTCCAAAGTTGTACTGTACAAATTATTCTAAATGGAACCCTCTGTATATTTTTTGCATATTGAATGTGGTTCTTAGATTTCGGCTGATATTGCTTGACTAATACCAGGAACAACGTGAAGCTTGCGGTGTAGAAAGAATGTTGATGGGTTTCCCTCTAGTATGAAGAATCAGGAATTTTAATTTTTAGTTGTTGTGGAGGAGTTCAAGTCTATAATGTAGCTATAACGTTGTGTTTTTGAAAATGTTCTCCAAGCCTGGGGGAAGCACATATATTAGAAGAGTTTTGGGTTTGGAATTCCGTTTTACCTTTAAAGTGTCCAGTGTGCCCGTCCAGACCGAACTGTATGATCCTATAAAGGAAACTATTAAACTTCTCTACAGAACTATGAAACAAAAGACATGTACTCCTTTTATAACTTCTGTTTTTCAGCATAATCCCTCCCTCCAACTCAAATGCACTTACTCGACTTGTCTTGCAATGATATCATTCAATCAGAAAAACATAATTCCTGTTGATATTCAAAATAGGCATCAAAAACCTTTTTCGGCTAGTCATCATTTGCAAACTGACAACCCCTGATGTGTTTTTCAAATTTCGAAATAAAAAGGAAATCAGACGGAACTAGACTTGGATTATAGGTGGATGGTGGACTCTCGCATTATAATGGAAAAGATTAATATTTTCATAAGGCAGAGCAGTGCGTGTTTGGTCAATAGCCTGTGCAAACTTTCCAACCTTTCGGCTGTTATGCGCCCAGGGCACTGATTTGTTTCTATGAATTCCAGTGATGTATCTTTTTTTTCATTATCATTTACTATCTATCTTAGCGAGTCAGATTAGGGTTGGTTTCTAAAAATACACGATCTTAAAGCCCACCTTCCTAAAACCTCACCCATGCCTAGTTCGTTTCCGAAACGCTTATAGATCCATTACACCAAATCCGAAAGCATTGGACGTACGAGGTATGTGAGAAAAGTAATGAGACTGATTTCATACTAACCAAAGTTTTTATTTTTTTCAAACAACAATGTTATTCCCTTCAAAGTAGTTCCCTTGGGCAGCTATACACCGGCGGAGTCGTTGTTCCCACTCTTGGTAGCAGCGCTGGAAGTCTTCAACTGGTATGGCTTTTAACTGGTCGGTCACAGTCTTTTGAATGTTCTCCAGAGTTCCAAAATGACGTCCTTTTAGGACATGTTTCAATTTCGGGAAAAGGAAAAAGTCACAAGAACTCAAATCAGGTGAATAGGGGGGGATGAAGAACAACAGTAATGCGTTTTGAGGTCAAAAATTCACTGATGGAAATTGCTGTGTGACACGGAGCATTGTCATGATGAAGCATCCACTTGTCTGCAATGTCTGGTTTCACACGAATCACTCTTTTCCTGAGCTTTTCAAGGACACTTTTATAAAACACTTTGTTGACAGTTTGTTCTGGTGGAACAAATTCTTTGTGTACGATACCTTTACTGTCAAAAAAACAAATCAGCATGGTCTTGATCTTTGATTTGCTCATTCGACATTTCTTCGGCCGAGGAGATGACGGAGTGTGCCACTCTTTGCTTTGCCGCTTTGTTTCAGGATCGTACTCAAATATCCAGGATTCATCACCTGTGATCACACAATTGAAGAATTCTTGGTCATTGGCAATCCACTCAAGAAGATCAATGCACACGTTTTTTCGAATGTTCTTCTGTTCAGTTATGAGGTTTTTCGGCACCATTTTGGCACAAATCTTTCGCATGTTCAAATTGTTTGCCAAAATTTGATGCACGGTGAAAGTGTTTAAATTTAACTGTTCACTCATCATCCTTATTGGTAAACGACGGCCTGATCTCACAAGAGCCCTCACACGTTCAACGTTTTCGTCAGTTTTTGAAGTTGAAAGTCTCCCTGAGCGAGGTTCATTTTCAACGTGTTCTCGGCCGTTCAAAAATGATTTGTGCCAGAGGAAAACTTCTGCTCTTGATAAGCACTGTTCCCCATAGACCTGTTTCAACTTTTCAAAAGTCACACTCGCGGATTCACCAAGTTTAACACAAAACTTTATTGCACAACGTTGCTCTAAATTCCGATGCTCCATTTCTGTAACACACAACAAAAACACAACTTCACTGATGGCGCTGTCAACAATAATGTGTTAGCTGTACGGAGTTGTAACTCGGACTGAGGAAGTGAAAGCGATAAACAAACCGGTTTAGCACAGGCCGGTAGACACAACGTTGCCAGATCTCCCGCAATGTTGCCAGTCTCATTACTTTTCTCACACACCTCGTACTATGCTAGAATATTCCTCCAAGTTCTTAAACTCCAGTCACCCGCCAGAACGAATCTAACTTAGACGTATACATAATCAAAGCCGCCATGATTCACATAAAATGTAATAATACAGAAAATGTTTCGTCTCAGAAAATCTCCTTGTTTGATATCACCGTAGAGCCGGAATACAGGTTGTTCAAGGAACCCTTGATTATTATTTGCCTACCAGTAAATGTGCTGAGCGTCAATAACATCACTCTCAGATTAGTTGATCATACAGGAGAACTACTGAACTTTGAAAATGAAGAGGTTACCGTACGTCTTGAACTCAGGAGAGGTGACCCTAAGGATTTCCTACAAAAGCACAGTTAATTATAGCCAGACTGCAACTTCCTCAAGAGACATTACCCCTGTGCAAGACAAGGATACCAAGAGCTACAGTATGAAAGAAGGTGTTCATCTTCAACAATGTTACCGCAACGTGGGACAGCAACATCTATATAGAGGTTTCGCCTGCATGGTCACTGCCGGAAAACCCTTTTTGCTAAGTTTTCTACTTGACGTGCAAATCTAAACCTCTCGTAAGGACCGGATGGAATCCTCTTAATGACAATTTGCGGATACTTATATCCAGAGAAAGAATTGTTGGCGCTTTTCTATTACTTAATCATGTGCTGGGCTTTACCAACGGTTATAGAAGAGACATACTTAACATGAAACAAGAATTTGTCAGACGCGTGCGGTGCCATAGAAGCGATGGAGACAAAAAGGCAGATTCTAATCATGTCTTTTATTTGGGTTGTAGATTTCTTTAATGGAAAATTTTTGATATAATCGGGAGGCTTATTGTAAATTTTTGTACTCCAATAATTGGCATATCGAGTTTTGGTCAGCCATGATGGAGTATCATCAAGCTACGTTTTACTTTATATATGGTGTTGATGGTTCTTCTGTTTGGTTTAAACTTGTATAGGTTTGCATCCACATCTTTAGCAACGATGGTATGGTAAATATCTTTTCTTTAACGAACAGATATTTACAATTGTCACATTATTTTAGCTTACACAAACATCTGGTGTCTCGCTTTTGGAGGGTAAAGATGTACCCCGCTTTGGAAGATATACCCCACAATACTATGCCAATGGAGTGGAAAATTGTAAAATACACTTTTCAGTCTTATTATGACTGAAAATGTTTTATTAGTTTCTGAAATATGTTTGGACCTACTTAAGTTGTTGATGGGTATTTCCCAAATCTTGATTGAATCTTGACTAGATGGCTTCGTAGACATTTTGATAGGTTGTGTTTTGTTATCATTCAATTTTAGTAAATAGGTACCAAACCATACTTTTGGTCGTTCTAGTTCAGTATCTATGTATCCATCGACAATGAAAAATGTATAATCAGAATATAAGCACAAGTCAAAGAGATTAATATTGGATTTTAAGTCATTTATATGAATTATGAAAAGTAATGTCCCATGGAACCTTGTGATACACCACAATTCACATTTGATTCTGTTAAGATGGAATCTTACCAGGAAGCAGCTTGCTTTCTGTTCTCTCATTATGATATTTTTCGAATTTTTCTAACAAGGTTTTATGTGGAACTGTAGGAAAGGCTTTGCTCAGGTCGCATACTGCCATGTTTACAATAAACCTTTTGTCTGTTATTTTCTCTAGCATTTGTAACAGAGCCATTGATGTAGAACGTGTTTTCCTGTAGCCATATTGTTTATTAGTTAGCTGCATTGTTCTTTCTAAATAATTATAATAATAGTCATAATATTTAGCTCTGATTTCTTCTAAAAGAGCCAGAAAACGTAAGCTACCGTGACATTAACTAAAGTGGCCTAGAAGCTACCCTACATAATTCAAACCGACAAAGCGAAACTGAAACCATATCGAGGCATCAATGAAATCGCTTCGGTTTTCTAGTGATTTCAATATTTGTTCGGGTTTGCGTCAAAGCAACAACATTGCGTGGTTGGTGCAAATCAACACCAACTTCTAAAGATCTCAGTGGTAGCTCTGCATTTTCCAAGTAGACAAGACAAATAATGTATAGCAAATCTTGAGAATTTCGTTTTATTAATTATTACGGAAAGCGTGAAGACAAGCCCCTGTTCGACTATACGGATTATAAAAGCTGCCCTGTCTTTGTTATGGACCTTACGAAACAGAGCAAAGCGATTCAAAAAGCTGTTCTCAATATCAAGCTGGATATCGGATCTCGTAAAGATATACCCGCCAACAGCAAAGCTTACTGCGTCATTCTTCACGACACGACGTTCTCGTAGCGTATATCAACCGTTCATCTGGTTAGTAAAAAAGCAGTAATGCTCGTACTGGACGATGTGCAAGAGTTCCATACCTTGGAGTTCGCCAAGTTCAGTCATTACTTAGTTCAAACCGTCATTCTCTTTTCGATCTGAGCCCTAAACTGCAAAAACAAGTCGCCTGTCATATATTTTCAATGATTTAGAAATGGTTGACACTTTGGAAATCATGGCTTCAACTTGTCTGAACACAACAGAATTGGCGGGGTATCTTCAACTCCTCCAAATCCTCCGTTCAAAAATATTTTTGAGATTATTCTCTATTTCGTCAAGAATGTATTTTAACTTCACAAGATTTAAATGGATTTGGTATACAATTAAGAAAAGTTATCATGGTTAGGTAGGTAAGGTTTCTAACTAGTTCCATTCACTCTTATACATACGAGTGATTTTATTATGAATCGTGACGCTACCGTCCTAATGACCTTAAATGGGAAGGGTAAAGGTTTCGTACACGTGAATGAGCGTGCTGGAATGACAGCCTGATACAAAACCTTGCACTTTAGATAGAAAAGAATTGTTCTGAGATTATCATATCGTAACTTACTAGCATTGCTTGATTTGGTGTTCCCAAGATAGTGTTTACAAATGATTCTTTAAGTAGATAGCGGTGGAATGTTGAAGGAGACTATCCTGAAGTTTCAAAAAGTCAAGTTTTTTTTAAATGTGCTAGTTTAAATGTCGGAAGAAAATCTTTTGCCTTTTTTGGAGTTGGGTTAAATCCTTCACTGGGAGAACCAAGTTGCACGAGACCAAACAATAGAACTTTGAGGGCAGTCTGAATAGAAGTCGATGAAGCCGAGAACGCCGTGTTGTCAGTGAGTTTATTAGTAATTATATTATGTTAAGAGGAGGTTTTGAAGTACTTAGATATAACCCTTCCAAGTAATAATAATCTTTATTCTAGGTGTTCATTTCCTTTTCACAACGTAGGAAAATGTAATAACAGCTCCTTGATAATTTGGATTATATTAGACTCAGTAGAACACAACATTTACCTACCCCTGAAGTATGTCATAGTGAGAATAGAAATATTTAAATGTAAAGTATGATCATCCAAATAGTTTTAAAGCTACACCGGTTTTAGAAATTTGATTATCCTTGATAATTTACTGTTTTTTTAACTAATTAAGGCCAAAGAAATTAATTTTTCTTAATTAAAACGCTTATTCGTATCTAAACATTCGACTCTACGTGCTGAAGCTTGTTTTAAAATTATAAAAGGAACATTAAAAAACCAAACTAAAGTAAGTGGCTTTCAAAACGTATTTAATTATAATACCGTTAATAACAAATGTATACCTTACTGACAACAGATATTTTATAGTTGAGTATTCAGGGAAAACCCTGATTCAATGTCCCTATCATAAACGGAACCTTTATTATTATTGCACCTTTGGCAGCTTGCACCAGTGAGCTGTATACAAGGGTTATAATTCAAAACTCAAAATAACAGCTACGGTGTCCTGGGTGGATTTAGTGAACAAGGCCACTGGGAATGGTAGGCAAATTCAGACTGTAATTGCATTCGTACTTTGCTGCTGCTACATTTATAGATTTTAGTTTCCGAATACATTTGCAGCATGTGCTGCAGAATATTAAATCGAAAAATAATCATCTATTTGTTGATTTATTGAAATTAAATATTACAAAAATTCCAATTCCAATAATGAGTTATTGTTTTATTAGAAATGAAAGAAATACATACACAGTAGTCGGTAATAGCATAAAATTACTTAGCATGTACAGCGTAATCAAGGTAGAAGCAGGAATTTATATTTCATGTCAAATAACGACAGGTTGTATTCTTATTAGTTTATCGTTAATATGAATTTTTGTTAAAGTCCAAGCATATCTATGTAGGTAAACATCTCGTAAAATATAGAATGCGATTATTGAAATAAATTAAGGATACAGACTTTGACAGGAGATTTCAGTGCAGTTTATTAGTGTGGAATTTCTGCCATCTCACCGACTCAATTTATATGCACTTTACAGCAGTCAGTGCATTTTAATATTTTTAATAATAATGTGGCTCTCTTTGATTCCTATTTATGATTTTAATATGTAGAAATATTATTCACGCTATAAAATTAATGCACGATCAGATTAATAGTCTTGACAGACTTGTACTTTGAATATAAATCCCATCAATCTGTCATTACTTATTTGTTGGTTCACAAAGTATTGTACCGTTTTATCAAAAAACTTATTTCTACTTAGTGTATTTTATTAGTTATTTTACATTTATGTAACAATGAGTACCAAGAATCATATCTACTGTATCACATGGTATTAGATTATTACAAAGACCTAACATTTAAAGGAATGTCAAAAAATAATTATTAAAACGGAGACCTAGTTTCTGTTCTTTCTCTGTGCTGAGCCAAGCTTTAGAAAATATCCAAGAGAATCTTTAGATATTGAATATCAGTTTCCAGTAGAACTCAGATAAATTTCGAGATAGAGCAAGTACATTCTTTGTCAAAACTTACTGTGTATTTTGCAAATTATTGCATCTAAGAATATTTTGCTTGTTTGGGTGGCGGTAATAAAATACCCGCAAAAGACCCAGGTTTAGAAAGAATGCTTCAAGTTTAATTTTTGTTAATTAATTAGGCAGTTAATGTGATTTCACTTATGTCTTAGGTTCTCCTCCTTAAGATTTCTTTGAGAATATTGATATGACATTGAGATATAAAATGTCCGGAGGATAACCACAGTTTCTTTTGACTGTATACATCTCGGACATTTACATCCATGTGTATTAGTCCTAAGAAGACGAAATCATTTTTTTTGTAAGAAGTAACTTTTTTCTACTAAAATGCATTTATTAGCTACCTATAAGAAAGCAAATAATTACTACGACAAAAGAATTTTAGCCCTGCTCTTGTCCTGGGAGTATGATGGTCTCTTGTGATGACCACCAGAAACCTAGCGGCTTATGGTTATTTATCGGGTGCGGTGTGGTTCCTTCTTGGTACTATAGTATGCGCAACGCATACGGATAAACGTATGTGCATTTTTGCTGTACCTTATGTCTTACGGTATAATGGTTTTGAATCTTTTCATAAGCTTCTCAGCAGATTTCCTTTCTCTTTTGGGAACATTGTGTTGAGCACCTACCAGCTCGGTGGATACATTCAGACGCAGTTCTTTCAACGTCATCTTTGACGGGAACCTGTCTTGAAAAAGAATGTGGGCATTCACCACTCCTGTATCCAAGAAGTAAAAAAACTGCACTTTAAACAAATGACTTCTGTTATAGATACACTCCAATCGGAATCACCTCTCTCCAAAACCAGGTCATCTTTTAAATCGTTCTGAATGATTTTACAACTTTTTCTTGCCTTGCCCCAGGCGTATAATTCTTCTGCTGATAATGAATTACAGAATTGAAAAAGAAGAATATTTTGTGAGGTTTACCAGCAAGACTTCTGGTTAGGTCAGTTACGAGACGATGACCGAACTTGGTTTCTACAATGCTGTCTATCTTGCCCGTGCAGATTTGGAACTGACGTACGTAACCACCAGAATCTGCGCTGTCCACACTTTATAACTACGTTTTATGGGCTTTAGCAGCAAATACTGACGTATGCTGCTCCGATCCTTGAAGCAGATCATGGACTCATCAATTGCTTGATTTGATATAAATTTCTCGCTGAGTTTATCGAGCAAAGAACGTAATATTTATTAAGTTCTTGTCACCTTTTTTAGGTTGCCTCTTGTTATCGTGGACATGGAAGTTACCAAGAAGTCAAGAAAAACGATCTCTAGGCATTACAGAACTAATATATTTATCACGTAGCTCAGGTCTCAATTACCAGTAATCCTTGTAACTTGGTAATTTCTTAACGCCCATCAACAAGTTGATCCCAAGGAAAGTTTTTATTTCATCTGTATTTGTTTCCACAGTCGCATAATGCACATATTACTCTAGAATACTATATACTACCTAATGAGATCCAAGGGAAATAAATATAGGAAGACATTTGTAGCATCGACGGTAGAAGATAAAATCGGGGCTGTTACTTCTGAAAAGATGTTGGGCAACGCACAGTTCGAAACGTCTAAGGTCTCAGTCTTCATCATCACTTTGATGTGCTGCTTCGATTAGTACAAACCATAACGTTATCTAGATTCTCTTCAACAAGATCTACACTCGTTTCTTCAATACTGAAGATATTCCCATCTTGAGCACTACTAGCAGATATTTCGGTGTTATCCTCTACAGAAAATGCATCGCGCTCATTATCTAAAGAAATTTGGCCCCACAGGTCATAGTATGTTTTAGTAGTCATAGTTTTAAGTTTTTGCTGCAATGTAACGAAAAAAGTGCGTAAGAACTTGATGGACCTCATGCCAAGCCACCTAAATAATAATAAATAAATAATAGCATAGTAATAAGTAAATAATTACCTGCCATTGTTCACAAAGCTCAACAACTCACAATAAAAACTATAATGCACTTCCCATCAAAACTAACCTCCTAACACAACATTTATGTAAGAAGCAACTGTATGCCACTTTGCCAAAACTCAAGTTCACACAGTTGGTCAGTAGTACAGGTAACACCAATGGTTAGCCTGCGAAACCACCAGGAACATAGTAAAAAATTATTAGAGAGGTGGTTCTCGAGATAATCACTACGCCTGAAAAGGTTAAACACTGTACTGATACAACATTGTGTCCTTGTGATACGAAAGTGTCAAATTTCAAACTTATATTTTAGTAAGAAGGTAATCCATCTAACACACTCGTTGAAGTAGCATCATTTTTATCTGTCTAGTTTGCATGCAGCTTCTACCAAAATGGTTGTGTGAATTGCATCTTTTCTTCTTCTTCTAGTACCAAGTGATCCAAAATGATTTATGTAAATTTGAATTTCCCGCGTCTAAATCTCAGTGATTTTTGCAGTTTGGAGTTGAATGCATTGCTAATTGTTTCTTAATTGCATGTAGCACTACCAACATTTAAAATATAGAATCACTTCGAACACGTGTGCAAATGCAAGGAAGGTCGACACGTTATGGTGCGCAACATTCTATATCGTTAATCAAAGAAGTGTAGACTTACGGATATCTTCAAATTTCTTTCTTCTAAAATTTCAAATCTTGGTTTAAATGGAACCTCCGGCTTTCTGAAGTTTTTTTACACAACGATTACGCTGCTTTCTTCCACAGGCCGTAAATGGTTAAATATAACGCGTTGTTTATTATTGTGGTTTTCGTTTTGGTTCTCTATATCTTCTGCTTTATGAAGGAAACACTAAAATTATCCAGTTCTAATTTTTGTTTTTGCAGAACAAGACTGTGCCTAATCATTCTCTCCTTGGTTTTAGTATCCACTAGGTGATAGCTTTTACAGGCTATCGCGTCGTGGAACCATTAACGAATCGAGAATTAGTAAAATAGAAATGTGTTGAGTACAACTTTATAAGATTTCAAAGCTTAGATGATTTGGGTATTAAATGCTAATATTTGGGAAAAGCTCAGTCTTAACTTATCACTTTACTATCCAATCTCTTAGAACTTATTTTGTTGAATAAAAAAATGATGATTTACGAGTAATTAATTAAACTTCACCAGATAACTCTAGGAGCCAAACTATCTTCAATATACTAAAGAAATAAGAGAATTCAGCATTTACTTAAAAATCAAAAAATATTTCAACTTAAATACGACCTCTGCTGTGATTTTTGTGAACTTCAATGGGCTGAGTTTTGGTAATAAATGGAAATCACTTTGTCTTCAGCCATAATCGTTGTGGTTCGCAGCGACATCATCGGTCATGAGTTTTCCCTATTGAAGGTACTTTCTTAGCACAGTTTTTACCGTTTTTGTTATTGACTGAAAGATGTTTCCGTTTCTAGAATTTAAAAAGCAAAGAAATAGCAATTATCGAGATTTTTTCATTTACCTAGTGTCTTTTTATATTCTTCTGCGATATCACCTAAAATGTTAATTACTATAGGTTTTTTCAACTAAATATGCAAAAGGTTACTTGCTGTTTTGCATTATGCTTAAATAGACAATTCTTTATGGCATCATAGAATACTATCACTACAAAGTAACCTGATAGCAATAACTTGTAGAGGTTTCCTGAAAGAAGCCAGACTCGTATGATTCTTGAGTAAAACTGTAGTTCCAGTTTACACATCTATCGTGGAAATGTCAGTGGATATTAGTAATGCAACATTGCCTAGAAATTCGGCTGCTATTCTCTGCTTATGATTTGAGTCTATCAAAGTTGCCATTTAATTAAAGAAAATATCCTTGCCGTGAGGAGCATTTTCTGTTTCTTCCTTTGTATTTTATGGGGAAATGAAGATAATATTTAAGTTTTTTAGAGTAAACAATGCATTCTTGGACTCAGTATTTAAGGTGATTGTCATGAGTAATCTGCCTTCAATTAAAGTTTCTGCTAATGATAGGAGTAATATTCTTCAAAGATAATTTCTTTCAAAACAGAGGAAAAATGTTTATGCGTAAAAGTATGCTTAGACACTCTAAATAACTCATGTCACTAAAAAATTAAATCGTGTGAATATGGTATCTGAAATGCTGCCTTGATCCTTTAGTTGTCTCGTAATCAAGATGCCATTCAAGGAAATTCATGTTAATCAGCTCTATTAATAGATTTGTAATTAAATAATCTGCACTACCGTAAACGTACTTATACAAGGTGTACAGTTACTGGGAAATGTTTTCATAATTTTGAAAAGATGGTGAAAACTGATAATAAGGTTTTTGAAATGCTAAATTACTACCGAGCTTAGAGAACTTACAAAATAGTGACTAGATATCTCAAGCTATAAAGCAGCAATTAAAGCTATTCTCAATTTAAACTCAATCAAGTGCTATAAAATTGCATTGACATTGACGCAAATGCAAAACAATTATTGTTATTAATTTTCAGCTAAAAAGTACTCAATTAGCAAAAACAAATAAGCAGAATTTAGTATTAGGTAGACTAAGTTGCTTGCCAAGAATATAAATACTCCTATAAAAACAGTCAAGTTTTTGTTGGACTGTATCTTGATTTATATATTGTCTTTAGAAAAATTTAAATGTATTGAAACCACGTAATTGTTCCAATGGTACCTATAAAAAATCTCAACCAAAATAGTTATATTTTATAAGACGATTACGGTTTAACTAAATCGAGCAAACGTTGCATAATGAAGCAAAACCGAGTAGTAAACCTATTTACCGGTGTGGTCAGGTTAACTAATAATATAATCAATTCCTTGCATTAGATAAAGCTTTTGCATGTATGAAGTAACAGTAGTTACACGGGGCGGCGGGTGGCGCAGTCAGTCAGGAGGTCAAGTTCGCGCGATGTGTATGCGGGAGAGACAGTGCACGCCACCGCTCATTTGAATAACATTTAAATTGTATCGATCTGCTTCTGTAGAACTTGGCCTAGGTCACTGAGCCACTCAATATGCATTACTGAAGCCAATGCACTCTTTATGTATGCGACTTTTCAAGTATTTTATCTAGTAACCTAAGAAAAGCAATAGAACAAACTTTTCTGTTCCTATCATTATTATTGGAAGGTTTTTGCATACTAATGCTAACATAAGAACTAGAAATTGAAAAGACTGAATTAAATTTGCAGTTAATTCACAAAGTAAGTTAAAATAGTAAGAACCTTTTATTAGTCTAACTTTAAGATTTACAATTTTTAAATTCAGTGAACTCGAACTTAACAGCTTGCATTAGACGTATCTTCTTGTTGTGCTTCTTTCTTATGTAATAAATTTATTTTATTTTATCTGTTTTTCTTAAAACAACCAAGAAAGCATTTTAAAAGCACAACAAAAAGTTGTCTATATATAAGAACATTCGCAGCTCTTTAATGGGTTTTGTATTGAACTAAAATAGCTCCTAAATTGTATACCTCAACACCTACTGCTCGACACAAAAATAAACAATTTCTACTGAATGTTTTAGTAATAATTTATTTTATTTCTTTCCATTTCGGTAGCGACTGTTGAGGTCATATGGCTACGTGAATTTGTTCCTAGACCTCAAAACTTATTTTCCGATTCCAGGTTAAAACACACGCTGGTTCCCTTCGCTATGTATGTGCATTTACATCTATAGAAAGCTTGTGGCAGGTGTCATCACTGCTACATTATCCAGGTCGATGTCAAATTTATTATTATTTTTTTTGCTGATCCATCAGAATGTATCTATGCTGAGTATCGTATGTGATTGTTATACTTTTTACAAAGTTAGCTTGATAGTGATAGCTTTAGTATCAAATATCTGTCAATACATCTATTTTAGCACTTACCAATACTTAAAATATCAAAATGTCCCTATTTGAGAGTCACGCTCTAAAAATCTCTTGAGTATGGCAGACTGAATTAGCAGTATTTAATCTTTAGGCTTCGGTGCTTCAGAGAAAAGGTAAAGGAATGTCAGTAGAAAATTAGACCCAAAGAAGTTTTCCTTTCAGATTCTTACAGAGACTTACTATGCCTGGTTGGTTATATGAGCTTTATCTGCATTTAGAAAATATTTTTTGCTTTAGATTAAAAAAGAAATTTAAAAAGAAACGGGGCAACTGAAGTAGTTGAAAGAAACCCATCGAAGGAGATAGAGTTTAGAGTTTTCCAAGTTTTTGCAAAATGTGACGAAGCCTTTTGTCAGCTTGTAAAATTGAAAGCGTGGAAATAACAAAATATTTTTTCTTCTTTCTTAACCAAGAACGAGTCCTAAAACAATTTATTTCAATTTATGTAAATGACCTTCTAATCAGTTTAGAGCTATGTTAGGCATAATATTAAAAGTATGAGCACTTCAACCTCAAGAAGACAATATTAGAAGCTTTTATTCAAACTTGCTATTTAACAAAGAGGTGTGATTTGTTATGATACCCAATGTTTAACTTACAAATTCAAACCGAACAGATGAAAGCTTTCATTCAGAACATTATTTGTATTGCCTTTAGTATGTTAAAGAGCGTCACTGAGATTGAAATTGTTAACGTTAACGGAAAACTTATCTATGCTCAGTTGAGCATATCTGCTCTACTTTGTAAGTCGTAAGTACCTGTAAGTGCCTTAATACACTCAAGAGCATAATTATAGCACCACACGCAATTTTTGCTAAACTAACTAACCACCGCCGTCGTTGAGATCTAGGAGAATCTTTTTGTCCCCCTCTATGTTTTTTGTTTTTTCCATACTTATCCGGATTAATCAGAAAATTTAGAACAACTTTGTGGAACCGAGTTATTCTCCGAGTAATTTCGCTAAATGTGCGCTATAGTTATGCTTTTGTATTTGATAACTATTTCAGTATCTATTTTTGATTTGCCTACTTGACAATGACCGACTAACATCATATTGTGCAAAAAATGCTACTTTGTTTGTCGTCATACTATTAACGCTTTGGTCATTTACTCTCTTGCACTTTTCACACTCTTTGGTGACGCACAAGGCTCAGTATCAAGGCATCTTAAGATTAGTTTGGGTAAAGGATTTAGAACATTTTCATAACATCTTTCCCATATTAAGTTACTCCCTTTCATATGGAGAGTTTGCTCTAGCTCTTTTATATACCATGGTCCAAAAGTCGTGGAAAAGATATCTGTTAATAGACAAATAAAAAACGAAGAGCTCTGAAAAGACAATACCAATTAGATTTAATGGTTATTCAATTACCTAATTTCTTGGACATACCGAAAAATAAAAAACCTTGTGCTGTTTGTTCCTATTCTTGAAATTTTTCAATTAACGCTTTCCAAAAACTTACTCGACTTTGTTATTCAACTTGTCGAGAAACTTGAGGAAAATACCACCCAAGGAATCTTTGGTGGAGAATATAAAAAGCCCGCAGATATCAGGGTATGGAAGGCACCCAACCCTAAGGAGTCCCCAAACTTCATCACTAATTACTTTTAAATGTTTGTTTGGAGAATTCAAAAAACAAAAATTTTGTAGTTGGCCCTAAAACGCATATATTCTGCACTAGTAACAGTTAAGAAGCAATTTATCTTAGGCACCAACTCTAGAAATGCAACGGTTTGATTTTTGGACGTCACCAATAGACATGAAGGATGAGATGTGATTGTCAAAAGAAATTTGGAGTAAGACAATCTAAATTTAGTGATGCATCAAATTTACAAAGACGTATGAGGTTTATGATTCTTCTTGCCGTAAGTGTAAATTTTGGTCACTAAAACTAGGTAGTAGCAGATTGGAATTTCTGTTGCATGGCAAAAAATCCGAACACGCTGAAAATATGAGTGGATTTCAAAGAAACTTGTAGGAAGATTTATTAAAAGGTAAAAAATCAAAAAAATAAGACAAACTCAACAAAGAAATCTTGATAACTAAATATGTAGGTTACTAACGCTGAATACAATTAATTTGACCAAAAATTACAAAATCTTGTGTGAGTGTTTCAGGAGGAAAAGCAAGCGTATGGAGCATGTGTTCAAAAGGTTAAAATATAACTATGTCCAGAAAGTAAGTTCATTTTCTATTTCCCGCCGTTGCAGCGATGCGATCGCAGTTCCGGGCATGTGCGGCAATGACCTTGTACCGTTACTAAGCGATTTGAGTTAGTTATCTGCTGTTATCGTGTCAGAGTGCTTGTTACAGTGAATGAAAAAATTAGAGGAAACCGTAAGTTTACGATTTCTCTTCTTTCTATGGAATTTCCCCTAATTTCACGATCCCTTCTTCATGAAATTGTTCATGACAAACTGGGATATCGAAAGCGTTGTGCACGCTTGGTACCGAAAACTCTTACCGAGGATCTCAAGAAAAAACGCCTAGGTGCTGCTCTTGAATGTTTGACTCGTTATCACAATGACGGGGACCATTTCCTTAACAGTATAGTGACTGGGGACGAGACTTGGGTAGCCTATGAGACACATGAGACAAAACGGCAATCGATGGAATGGAGGCACACATCGTCACCAGCAAAGACAACATCGAAGCCGAATTTGACAACCCGGAAAATCATGTGCACAGTGTTTTGGAACAGATGTGTGGTTCTTTTAGTGGACTTTCTACAACGGGACGAAACAATTACCGCTATTGCTTACTGTGATACGCTAAGGAAACTGCGTCGTGCAATTCAGAATAAGCGCCGTGGAAAGCTCACTAGCGGCATTTTGTTGATTCATGACAATGCTCGCCCCCACACTGCAAACCTTACACAGCAACTTTTGACTCGATTTGGATGGGAACAATTTGACCACCCACCGTATAGTCCGGACCTTGCTCCCAGTGACTTCTTCCTGTTTTTAAGCCTAAAATCAAACCTCGCTGGCAAGAAATTCAATGACGACGATGAGATTAAAGAACATGTTGCAACTTGGTTACAGTCACAGGCGTCAACGTTTTATGACGAAGGAATACAAAAATTAGTGCCACGCTACGATAAATGCTTACAAAATGGTGGTAGCTATGTTGACTAATAGTTTTAAGTCTACAGATTCTTTTGCAATAAATTATTTTTCCTAATATACATTTGTTTTATTTTACCAGTAAAAATGAACTTACTTTCTGGACATAGTGATTAGTAAACATAAATTCATATGTTTTAGTTCTATTCTCATCCATTACAGAGATAATCAGAGTTGAAAACAATAGGTGATGACTGCGTCATCCGTCAGTTGTTTGTTACAAGTCTGCACAGCGTTATTTTTGAAATCTTTTGCTAATTAAACTCCAGTTTTGTTTTTATGTTGGTTTTTTAACAGTGTTCATATTCGTTTCTTGCAATGACTCACAAATTTAGTCGTAAAGGAATATTGTTCGTGTAGTTGAGGAGTGTCAATGTCGTTTTCCCAATCAAAGAATGCTTGACGAAAGGTTAATGTTGACTATTTAAGACTTAATTATTTTTATAATGGTTAAGAATTGAACTTAAACATATGCGTTTGTTTTTTTTTTTATTTCGATTTCCTAAACACATTCTCCAAAAGTTTCTCTTTTCTCTCAAAACACCCTGTACACTTCTCATATGCAAGTTTTGCAAATTAACGGACTTTATTAGACAATAAGTAAGAAAATAAAAGCTTGGTTGTTTTTGATGATTTACACTTTGTGACTTTTACAGAGTTTGTTCTCTGTCACTAATAGGCATGAGTCAAGTTTATTGAGCCAAATTCTTTCCACGTAATTGTGGCATTGTGGCAGTGTTTTTTTTTTGTTTAACTAAATAAGTCCTGGAATAGTGCACATGTTAACTGGAATTTTTGCACCGACTAGCACATTTCTGACTTTCTTTATCAGAGTACTTATGGCTGTATATTGATAATTCTGATATAATATAGACACAAGTAAAACCCGCCAAATATTTTTGTGACATGCATTTATCGCTTTTCTGATTGGCTTTGCTGGGACCAGATGACTGCAGAGATTTCCTCAAATTTAGATCGTGTGCGATGCTTGAAATATAGCAATATAGCATAGTATAGTAAGCCAAAAGTTTTCTTTTATGTTAGATTCCTAATTATTGGCCAAAAATTGTGAATTGTAGCTTTCAGCTTGTCACTCACCTCAGCAACCGTGTAAAAAATGTTTGCAAACATGGAAGTACATAAAGATGTAAAATAAAACTAACAAGCCATTTGTATCATTCTAATCTTTCAATCAAACTAAATTATAGTACTTAAGGGTGTAGAAATCTTAAGTTACGTCAAACACGTTTATTAAACTTTTTCAGTAAATTAATAATTTCAAGTGAAATCATAGTCATGTAAATTAATAATAATTAACTTGTCACAGAGGTCGTTTTCTTTGCTATGCCATCTGCAATAAATATCAATATTCCCACACCACTAACAAGGACATGAAACGTAATAAAGTCAACGGTAATGAAGTTGTGAAAAATTACAGTTTCTAAAGAGAACTTTTGGCTAATTCCTTAAATGGACTGTAACTCTTAAGTCTATACTTTGGCATTCTGCCAAATGTGAATTCTAAGTATTCCAATTAAATAGAATGTTTAATTATTTGGAAATAATTTTTAATGGAATGCTGTACTGAAATTCTATATATGTATCAAATCATGTGTTTGAGATCAGGTTTCAGTTATGTTGTAAACTTGTGCTACTAATTAATAGTTACGGTTTATATTATATAGCGAAGTAACCGCAATCGCTTTACAACCGATTTTAAATAAAGATTGTTTCTATAAAGGCGGAAGTTATATCTCTGAATTTTCTCAGGAGTTGTTGCAGTTAATTATGTTCCAATAAAGGAATTAATTAATTGAATAGTTGAGGTTTTCACACAATTTATTATTTCTAATTTTAGTTTACATCACTTTTTGGATAGGTAAATACCTAATTACGTGATGTATTTTCTCCGGTCCGTCTTGAGCTGAGACGCGGGTTCCTAAGAGGATGAGGGTGGACGCGGGACGTGACCAAATCAATGTAAAAGCTAGGGCTGCTTGCACCCTTGTCGTATATCATATACTTTCTCTGGCTGTCGTTCTACTAACCTTACGCTATACTCGAATTATTTCAGAAACAATACAAAAGCGCACCACCGAGGGTTCAATAAAATATTTACCCACATTACTATACTAAAACTTAAAATGCTTTCTTTGAGCTTTTTTGTTCGTTTCGTTAATTAAGCAACTTGTTAAATTTTTTATAAACTGAAACTTGAAAATAAGAAACCCAATTAGAGTTCTAAAATATTTCAGTTTTATCTAGCCTTGAACTCAACGAAAATGCCTTTAGGAACAATCCCTAAGGTGGCCGGTCTAATGTGGATTTATGTCGGAAGCTTGTGATTGTTTGATTTAAGGAGATACGATTGAAATCTTACGTGGGTCAAACTTGCCGCTGGACCCGTATAATGTTGGGTCGGACGTAAATCCTAATACCTTCAAATTAGGTTCCATTTAGATGGTTCGTATCAAAATATCCGTTCCGCTTTGCACACCTCTAAAATAGATGGAACACTTAGATAAAATTTATAATTAATGAACGTTAAAAAGTGTAAATTAAATTCTATATTCAAATCTCCTTCAATAAAGGACAATGTTTTTGCTTCTATGCATATACTGGTTTGTTAGATATTCATAATATTGACTAACATCTTCAATAGTTGACAAAACAATCGTTAATTTCCACAATTTCATTTTGTCCTAATAAATAGTTTTTATTGTGAAAAGAAGAGAATTTCTGGTATTCCGATATCTCAAGAAATACTCGGTGATCTACAAGTAAGTTTCAAGCAATAAGCGTTTTGAACATTAAACAAGACTGCGCGTCCTTTAATTATCAGGTTGAAACTGGAAGTGTAGCTTGCGTTCAAATAAAGCTGAAAATATATTAGGAAGAATATTATCCTTGCTTTTGGTCATCTCAAGACTTGGTATTTATTGAATCTTTTTTTCTTTGAATGCAATCTATGTTACGAAATAGCAGTGTCAAGAATGACTGTACAATGTATTACTTAGGCGGACCTGGTTTACTATTCCATGAAATCAGTCAATAGACGCAACTAGTTTCACTTCAAAAACTGTTTTGTTTTGTCATAAAAACGCCTTAAATACTCAGAAAAACGTGAAGAAATCATATTATCATTTTGGTTGAGACTCCAACCAAACTGAATACACTAGTGGTGGCCAACAAACTAATTTCTAATTGTTTGGAGTTTATCAGCAACCACAATCACAAAATGATAAATTAGTACTTTTGACCTGCCGCTGTACTGAATGCTGGCTAAACACTGTCACTTGGCGATTACTATCCGGTGTGTTGTATGCTAAAGCATATACATAGAAGTCTTTGGCTTCACAAATGTTCTAAGTCCAAACTAAAATTGGACATAGAAAACAAGAGCAAGTTCAAACACTTTTTCACAAAAGGTCTGAAGCAGAATTTATCTATTGTACCTGGTCAAGTCAGCATTGTTATTCACTGTCACCCCATACTTCTGCATAGAAAGACAATTTGACATATCAATCAAACCACAATCAAAATGCTTCTTTGGCGAACTGTCCAAACACAATAAATTCCAAACTAATCTACCCTTGTGATTAAATTTCTTATGATTCGGTATCTAGCAACAAGGACAATTCAATTGCGGATTCAGAAGTATTCCAAAATGTATACAACCCGTTTCCAAAAAGTTTACAACTTTAGTAAAAGGCACTATGACCTTAGAAAGTTTTTCGTTACTTTTGACTTGAATGGTTCTGTTTAAAAGAAGATTTATCATGTAAGACAGTCTCCATTAAGTTAACTCGAAACTATGTTTTATGTAATGTTTATTATTATTCATCAACGACTTTAAGCCTTTCCTAGATAGTAAGCTTCTAACACAACAGACTGTTACTATTTTGACTTAGCTTCGACTCCTTGGCACTGCCGTGAGTACTGTAAATGCGAAAGTGGATGCTAAAATCTCTGCTTGGTTTGACATGGTGTTAAGTGAGTATCAAGTCAAATACATTATTGCCTGTTCCTATTTCCTTTTTCTAATCGTTTAACCGTCATTCATAGTGATTTTTGTTATATCTGTTTATCTTGTCTAAAAGGTTTGATTCCAGTCTAACAGGGGATATATAATTTTGCCCGTGACGCACAAGTTGTTCCTTGCTTAGCGTATTCTGTTTGGAATGTGTTTGTCAATTTTAAAACAACTTGCTTACTTTGGTTTAGAGTTACATATATATGCCCTGTCATATATGAAATTGCATCGCTAGTTACATTCTTAAATTCTCGGTTGGTTTTGGTGATCTTCTTGATCTAAGCAAAACTTCTTATTGCTCTTGGATATTTGTTTGATGCAATGTACAGATTGCTTATCCGCTTATTTTGCCAGTGCTATTTAGCCGAAGAGCCGAAAGTTAGTCGGATGATATGCTTATAGCCTTTTTTGGCATTTTTAAATCATAAATATCTTATGAATAAATCTTTAACTTAATTTTGTCAAAATTAATTTGCTTGCTCTTAATATTTGTATTTATCCTCACATCATCTGGTTGCTGTACATTTCAAGTCACTCACTGATCTACAGATCATGAGATGGTGGTTTACTAAGAGCCTAAATGAAATTCACCTTTTTTTTTGGTTATCGCGTTGCTAAGATTAGTAAAAGTTCCTTTAGCAGCTTTAGAGTTTCCATCTTACATAAAGCACTTCACGTCTTTTAGATAAATATATGGATGATGATAGCGTCATGTGTGGGT
Organism: Ignelater luminosus; assembly: GCA_011009095.1. Classification (NCBI taxonomy): domain Eukaryota; kingdom Metazoa; phylum Arthropoda; class Insecta; order Coleoptera; family Elateridae; genus Ignelater; species Ignelater luminosus. Next base: position 182,397 of record VTPC01091285.1, read on the forward strand.
TTCATAGGTAATTATTGCCTTAAAGCTTCTGTTGTAGAATAGCTTGGCAAGGATAAATGGTGTCCACATACGCTCTTTCCAACTTCCTTTAAGTTTGCCTTATTTCTTTTCCTGTTGGACAGTTGTCTGCTTGATGTGTTCTCGAAAAAGACTTGTGTGACAGCATTTTATTGGCAAGAAATAAATATTTTTGTAGATTTATCTGAGATTTTTAAACATTTAGCCTGAATTGTGATTAATTTTAATTAGAAAAACAAATTATAATTTGTTAGTAATTTGCTGAAATTGTAGCTGTTCACGAGGAATTCTTTTGATTCTATTTTCGTTGTGGGTCGGGCCACTTCTTCTCTCTTTAAATTTCCGATAGTCTTCTGTGTGTCTTAGCTTGCTGCACTATTTTCTTCCATACTGTTTTATTAGTAATTACTAAATTGTTGTTGTTGATTTAAAGTTCTTTGATGTCGTTCTCCACTTGATCTTTCCATTTTATTTTAGTCTCCTTCTCGTTCTGATTTCTACTGGGTTTCACTTTGTTAGTGCTCTTATACATAGATTAGTTAGTCTTTTGTCTAGACACTTATATAAATTAGAGTTTTGTTTTATTTATTGAAGACGGCCCTAGATTCTAGCATTAATCAAAGTTGTGCACTAGAAAGACAAAATAAAGAAAATATCTAGAAGAGATTTCTAACGCAAGTAAATTTTTGATGTGATTCTAATAAAAAGGTGGAATTCATCATGAAATACTGAATAACAAGATAATATTTTCTTTTTCTTTATTCGCAAGGGATGGTTTACTTCCTCCCCAATGACAGATAACTGTCAGTATCGGTCGTCAATCAGACCATAACTGCATTACCGTTCACTGATATCTCAGATGTTTTCTCATATATTTAGGTTGCGTGTTATATCGCACCGGATACACAAGATTATTTTGATTGATTTTTTCTGACTTATATCACATATTTCTCTAATAACAAAATCTTATTCATTTCAATATTACTTTAAAGTTTAGTACATAAAATTGATGTTTAATTTAAAGCGGAGAAACTAAACATGTTTGGTATGTATGTATGTATACATACTAGCATCCATGCATGATTCTAATGAATCTAATTTTGCTATTGTATTCTGGTAAAGAGTACATAAAGAGCAGTTTTATATTAAACGTAAAACGTACAGAAAGTGTACTGAAGACTAAAGTGTAGTCTTGTAGGATAAATATACGTTAATGTGTAAATTATAGGGCCTAAAATACATAGGCTATTAGTAGAGAAGAAAGAAAGGGTTTGCAGTCAAGCCGCCATAACAATAAAATTAGTCTGATTGATTCACTTATGAACTCGATTTGTACACATTCTAAGAGTGCATTTACGGTTTTTATTCTGAATGTCATCGACTCCATTCATACAAGGTCCTTTGCTGTTTGAAGAGTACACTAGATGAATATTTGTTGAAGTGTGTCCCACACGAATATGGGTACTGCTCTAAATATATGAAGATGAAATCTATTTGTATTATTGTTACTAATTCCTTTTCCTTAACCTTTACTCTCGTTCACCGCAGTTGTCAAATTGCAAACTTAAATAATCATCAACAATGAAAAATCCAATCAAACCCAAACAAGACTCATTTGTCCTACACTAGAGGTAATTCTTTTACAAATCGCACGGTTTTCCAAAATTGTAGGTCAGATGTCTTCATTTCTTTAGCCAACAATGGGTACTTAAACGTTATTTCAACGTTATCACTCAACCACGTGTTCGATGTGCTTCTTTGAAGAAATTGCGGTTTTTTAAAGCAATTAGTAAGACAAAACCACGCTCTCTAAATAATGGAGAAATATTTAGCCTTGGCTCTATGGTCGGTCTAATCGTAGTAACAGTCAAAGGGTATTCTATTATATTTAAGTCAATTTATTAAGAGATGACGTGATCTGTAGAAAATATAAAAAATGCAGATAAGTCTAGGATCAAAAGATTCAAAAGTTAAAAGGACCGAAGGCATTTGGCATATGATTACGCTGAATTACTAAAATCGACACAAACAATGAGATAGTAAAGATGACTAAATCATGGTAAATATAGGCCAAAAAGTATTATAAATTGAGCTAAGACGTTTTAGGTTTTTGCCTTCCACCAGTCTCACACATGCAGCTATTGCTACGCATGCATTCTTGAATTTCGACCTAAAACATCCTAGCTTAAGTTATAAACCTAGCCGTAAAATGAAATGATCATTACCAGAATACCACGTGCCACTGCTAGAACTAAAAACAAAACAAAAATCTTACAATAAGGCTGCTGTCTATTTAAAGCAGCTACACAAGAGGGGGCGTCATGGCAATAGTCACCATGTCCAAACATACGAAAACTCTCTCCCCATGATAACAGAAATGATAGTTTACTGCGCAAAAAACTAGCTATAATAAAATTTGGTCTGACAAAACTTGGGCTGATTTATTGGCAACCTTGTCTCAAGCTATTGTCTAAGGTAGAAATTTGGAAGCATTTTACTCACTGCATACTTTCTAAGAGGAGTCAGGTTATTTAAAAATTCTAGCAATTTGGCAAAAATTAATGCTAGAAGATTTGATAGGTGAACAATCTTCTTAATGAACTTCTTTATCAGTTCATTGGCTTAAATGAACAATCCTTTACTGATTCTTAAAATTTAAAAATAAGGAATCATTCCAAAAGTAAGATATTATCTTACGATATTGTAGTAAAATTGGAGCGATAATTGAACAAATGAACTGCTACAGCAGACATAGTTGAGAAATATTTTTTAGCACATGAAATCGGTTAAACAAGTAGATAAAGAGCAGCTTCTGCTTCAATATACTATAGCAGACAATGTGGGGAATTTCTAAAAACTAACAAAGAGTCTACCCCTGTCGAAAAAGTAAGGTATACTGGAACTTTCGGATTTCCATCACCTACTGTAAATCTTGCATCCCGACAGGATAAAGAATTGCGATAAACAGCTTTTTTGCGGAACTCCTATACATATGCTAACTAAATTAGTAGGGATATTTCATATTAGCGTACAGATAAATTCGGACTAAGTCTACAAACGCCCAGTGTGACGATATAACGATGTAAATCGCTGATTTCACCTTGCAATATAGTGCACTAGCTAAGCAGCTATCTAATTTGATAAATCCTAGCTGGAAGTCGCCAAATAAACATCATGGTTAGCAGCTATCAGATGTTAATATTCCTTAGACCGTTCCTTGTTTGCAATAACGACGGTTCTGCAATGGGAAAAGGCGTGCCAGAAATTGGGATTCGTTTGGGTCTGCAGCTCCTGACGCTATATTTTTATGGATGATAGACACATCAAGATCATCCACACATTTCTAAAATCAACGGGAAGCATTTAAGATTTTAGATAAAAATGAACCAGACTTCAGCAACTAATAACAAGTTGTTTTAAGTTCTGAACCTAAAACTTGTGCATGTTACGGACTGTTCGCTTTAATTCTTAAACCTCTTCATCTGCCCTTAGTTTGATGATTTCTATTGTGTTTCTCTAGATCTTTAGAACTATATTCAATGCTGTTTTGCAGCAAAACTAACCCTTAGTAATACCGAGGATGATGATAAGAAGTGTATTGGCCACCTTCATGAAGTGGTTGAAATTTTGATTTCTGCAAACCCGTAAACTTAGCTTTTGGCGATATTTCTTTGATGAAGTGGGTTGTTTTGGTTTGGAAGAAATTTAGGGTAAGTCAAACAGTACATATGATATAACTCATGAATTTGAATGGAACTAATTATTATGAGTCAGTCAAAATTATTCTTTTGCAAGATGTAATAGTTTGAATAGTATAAAAACTTGCTCGAAAGTGCTTAGATATATAATTATCTAAACTTCAACATGAGAAATAAACTACCGTAAGTGGAAACTATGTTTAACATTTTATGACGCTATAAAAGTTTACAATTCTAAAAAGTACTTGAACATGCAAAATATCCTTTATCATCGGCAATATTTGAAGTCGAATAGTAGGTAAGCAACGACAAATGCATGCTATTGAAAACTACTGGTTTGAAATTTCCGATTGCAAACCAGGACGAAGAGTCAAAACAGGTCAAAAACGCAAGATAGTTTGCTGTATGTTCATAGTTATTGAAATTTAAAAATGCTGACACACAGATTGTTCTCCACCTCATGCCTTTTGTTTTAGTAAACTTTTACTGTTGAAATTCACCGTAATTGAACTTCTTCAAGTATCTTTGTGCTGCAAAACAAATACTTTACACCGTTTGTTGTCCTTGAAAATCTCAAAGAAAAGAGTACAATTATAAACTTTTATTGTCTAGGAATTCTACTATGTTTACTCGCAGAAATAAATGGGTTCTTATTGTTGTAGCACTGAAACGTTGTAAATATCCAACAAACACAATATAATAAAATCGGCGTAAACATAACTTTAAAAGCAAGTGAAGTCAGACGCATCTAGCCATCACATAATTCATGCCGGTTGGTTTTATTGTCCCGCACAATACTCGCGGTGGTTATTGGCTCTCAATAATTCACACTGAGCCTCATAACGGGGCGACCGCGTAACTGCACTTGCTTGAATCCGCTCTCTCCATGTGCGGCTCCCCCAAAACACACGCATATTTCCAATTCGATTTTCCATCAAATTCGTCTTTCTAGCAGAGAGTTCGAGTATTATGCGAGGATGACATCATTGCTAAACCTCGATTTAAAAATTCTAAAAAAATTTTGTTTTCGTATAAGTACTCAAAAATGTATAAATAACTTGATGTTACTTGGAATATATTACTCAGTAAGTGATTATTATCGCGTTATGAAATTACCCATTAAAACCAAGAAAAACAAAAATATTACGAAGACTGAATGTGCAGTTAGTAATGGCTATTCATTGCAGGCTATTGTATTCCGTTTCCATAAGCTTATTTTTCATAGCTCGAACACTGCTGTAAAGAAGATCTCAGTAGAAGCTTTCAATATCACTTAGGATAGATTGAGATAGAGTTTAATCATTGTGCTAGATTATATCGTCATCAAACAAGCCTTGCAGAAAAATACAAAGTAACAGCAGTTTAATACACTTTAAGTTCATCATTAAAGTGCAAGACGCAGACTTTCTGCAAAATGGTTAGTTCTGCTTACTACATCAAGAAATAAGGTAAAACACGTATTAAAAGTAATATTGAGCCAATTATAAAGGACTTTATAATATTACGTACTACTAGGGGTTAAAACTATTGGCTTTTCTAATAACATAATTCCCCTTTTTACTGTAATGATTTGCCAATGCTATAACTTGGACTGCAATTCAATGAACAATGCAGTGTTCGAACAAGCTGTACCAGGTTGAGTATTGGAGACGCGCTCCCGTTTAAATATGACGCATTTGCCTATATTGCTCGAAAGTATTAATCGTTGGTGATATACACAGTGTTAACAAGGAAAATATTAGCTATTAATCTTTTTTTTTGGAATTGCTACAAATGATTTGTTTGATAAATAAAACTATGTAATAGGACATAAGTGTTTAATTAAGCAAATTGGCCACGTTAGTGCACATCACTCGCAACTAGTAAAACAATATCTAATAATTCTGTAGCTGTTAGAGGCCACAAATTGGTACAAAAAGTTGGATGAGAACGTAACAAGCCAAAGTGGAATGTTCTAAATTCTATTACCCGCAAAATGCCGATTTCCGCATAGTTAATATAACTAATTTTAATCATTTTGGGGATAGAACAGAACGATGCTAAAATTTTGAAATTTTGTGATTTGTTACCGTTTGGATTGTGGCCTATCTAGTTTTACTTAACAAGGGGGGGGGGCACAGTGAATCCGTCTTCGATCTCAATGAAACTTTTAGTTTAGTCGACATGAATTTTGCTGTTTGTCTAAATGGCCCTTCGGGCCTCGCAAAAAAATATTATAGGTCGGAAAATATCTAAAATTGGCTTTCACGAAACTGACTTAACCGATTTCAACGGAACTTTAATTGATGTTTTTACATCGAAAAATATTAAACCCGTGTGTAGGTGTTTCTCAATATACGCCCCAGGAAGACCAGAATAAAATTCACTGTGCCATGCTTGTTTTGCCTTTTGTTGTAAATTGTATTCTGCTCTTCTTGGGGCGTATATTGAAAAACTCCTATACGCGGGGTCTAATATCTTTCTATGTAGAATCACCTATAAAGTTTCATTTAAATGGGTTAAGACAGCAGGACCCAGGGCCCATTTAGACGAACGGCAAAATACTTGTCGACTAATTTTCGATGTAGAATCGCCAGTAAAAATTTTATCGAGATCGATGATGGACTCACTGTGCCCTCCCCTTGTTAGTCGTTCTAATGAAGAATCTCATCGTTCGGTACTTTATTTTTTGTACTCAATCCGTCTTACAAAAACAACTTGCCATGCAAAGACCAACATTACCGTACATCTCATGCCTACCAAAAGGTTAACATTTAAGTGTCACACCTAAAAAATTTATTTTGGTCATTATTCTTGATTTTCAAAGATCTATTTGATGTCACTAGCGCATTACATTCTCTAAATCATATTAAACGTCTATCTGAGGTACGAGTACACGAAAATGATCAATATGAGCATTTGGTATAGTACTAGTTTGGAACTTGAGGTGCCGCGCTTCTGTCCGGTTAATAAATAGCACCATATTGTCTTTTTGACAAAACCTTCTTGACTCATCGTTTATCTATCTGTATCTCAGATAAGGTAAGATGTTCTTTTATATATGTAGTGTTTTATTGGTGCTTATACCTTCTTGTTTGTTTTGTCATTTACTTGGTCTTCCTGATTCATACAAAATAACACTTGGAAACAACATCACCTTTTTTAGTGTTTATGTCTAAAAATACTAAAGAAGGCCAAGGATCCCGCCCTTGAAGATATTCTACCAATGGATCTAATGTCATACAATTTCTCTTGTTAAGGAACTATTAACTTTCATAACCGTTTTCGAATTATAAACTTCAATTGATTAGCGAACACTAGACGCCCCCCCTTTTGGTAGTTCATACTACGTATTTGCTGCAGACCATATATACACTTAAATCTGTTAGTGTTTACTCAAGCACTGATTATTAATTATGCCGCTGTGGTCTATAACATTGTGAATAAATAGTCATAACTTTATTTTTCGTGGAACATGTATATTGTTTCCTTTGAGAGTTTTATGTTTTTTCTTTGTAATTATGACCTCAAGATTAAGGTACTTAACAGATATGGTCTTAGAAGAAGTCTTAAATGGTGTAAATGTTGTAGTAGATGATGGCAGTAGGTTTGGTCATTCGTGTTATGGTTGCTAGACGGTTACGACGTTACAGAGCACTTCTGAACTATTTCAAATTATTCTGAGCTATGACCTTAATTGAATAGATTTACGAAACAATGAATAAACGTCGGAAATATGTTGTATTTGGAGTAGATTCTACACTTCCTTCCAAGAAGAAGTAAGAATGGACAATTTCGAACTGTCCAGAAGACAAAAATAAACAAAATAGAAACAGTTCAAAACACACAAATGAAAGACGCCGAACAAAAGCGAATCAGATGATTCTGATTCTGAAATCCAAGAGGTAATTCATCTGACGAGAATGATAAAATCATCAACCAATGAATGGCGCTAAATTTCGTAAATGTACGTAAATATGGCGAAAAGAAGTCCAAAAACAGCTACAACCAATGTTTCCAAAAGATTTATAAAAATGACAATTTCTAAAGACGTGTTTCACTGTTATGGCAACAGTGTCTTCATCTTCTAGAACAACACAAAATTTGCAAACAAGTAATTACTAACAACGCTTAATCACTGCTGCTTAGTAGCGTATCAATGGAATTACAGTTCGTGGCCACAAGCAATATTGTTGAAGCTTTCAAAAAGATTATGATTTCAGACATATATAACTCAAATTATTGTACCACACACCAATTTACGCACTTTTGGAAACGCTAATTTTAATATTCATCATTTCCCTAGGAATTTGTTGTCAGATATTTTAGAAAAACTAATTAATAAGTAGGCAATAATTGAACAAGTGTGTAGAGCTGTTGAAGATCATTCGGTTTGATGACAAAATACCAGAAATGAGACGATTAAAAATTTGAAAGTATTTGAAGAAATTGTTCAAATAAAAAGACTACTCCAATGGTTTGTGATAATAAAAAACTTTAAGGCATCTCGAGAATTTCAATTAGAAAATCATTTTTTAACGCACTTTGCATTGCAGTAACTTAATAATTCCATAAATTACAACCATTTAAAGTACTATGTCTTAAATATGCATAGTGTGATTGTTTATAGACAAAGATTATCCAGCACAAAGATATTATTTTGGTCTTCTCAGGGTATTAAAACGGCCCTGCATATCTTTGAGATAAATGATTAGAACATCAAGTACTCTATTTACTATGTTCTAATCTATGAAACTCAAGATTTTTATCATAACATAACTATATGTACACAGTTGGAAAAGGTCTTCTGGTGTCCCGTGTTAAAAATAATTGTTGCTAATTAATTAAATTTAAATTAATGAATTATTAATTAAATAATCCAAAAGTGACAGTAACCAGTAATTTAATTCAATAAATTATTGTCACAACATTTACATAACAACTTTTAATCAAAATATGATTTATATTGGTTTCATTTATGTACTTACGAGACCAGAATTTCATGTACATACAGCCTGCTTGATGTGCAATGCGTTTACTTTTCCAAAGCTACTTGTAGAAGAGAACAGGTTCATTTTAGTATATAAATAAGATCACTATTCACATTAAGACATTTATAGGTAACCTATAACCTATATTTTCTTGGGGAAAATAACTAATACTAATAGCAGCTAAAACTACAGATTTGATCAAATTCCAATTACACAGCTATGTACGTAATACGTAACATGTTGCACTGTTGCGTTAGTTATTTAAATTTTACTGTCATCTGGTCTGATGATTAAAGAACATTTATCAACCGTGCGCTATAGAAATAAACAAGACATTAAAGGATAAATGTAATTTGAAACCTTATCTACAGATTGCTATCAGTAATAAAAATAATTGTTTTTGCAGAATGTGAAACACTATAATAGAATGTTAAGTATTTGAATTTCAAGGAAAAGAAAAATAACACTAGCAATAATAGTTTTAACACAAAATCGATTAAAGTTCTTGAAATAGTAAAATGCACATAAAAGCGCAGCATTTGTAACTCGAATCACACATCCAATAACTCTCCACTTATGCATTTCTTATTACGTCTTCGATTTGTTTTGCTTCTAACTGCTCCAACAAAATCCATTTCGGTAAAATCCATTATTTCAAGGAAAAGACAATATTATTTTGCTGCTGTAATTTTACGTTAATAAAATGCAAGGTCATACAGCAGCACCTATATACTTGAAAATTCCAGAAATAAAAACGTCAATAAAACTTCTTAACCGCAACATGTTCAGTTTCGGAAAAATGAAATCTTTTTAACCTCCCTCACTTCTATATATATTTCCACCCTTGAAATAGCTCTCCGATAAACCCCATCCCTCTGGCCCGGGGGTTTGGGTAGTGAGTCGCAATTTTTCTCGCAGTGTACGTGATCGGAATGTCCGGAACGGCAAGTGTTTTGTTTTGAAGCAGAACTCACATTAAAGCTTTGAAGATGTTTCCTTCCTCTTTTAAGTTTAAAATTTAAAAGTTGTGTTTTTAAAGAGTGTAGTCGGGGCTATTTGAATATTAGGTCTATTTTCAATTTATTCTCTTAGGAAAATTGTCTATCTAATGTATTATGTTTGAATGGATTTCCATCTAATCCTAATGATCTTTTATATTGCATTCATTTTTTGTTATTTATATTGTTACAGTTTTTTTTAATTTATGGAAGCTAAAAAGACGTCAGCATTTAATTTGGGCGAAATACGTAAATTCTTTCTGGGAAATACATAATAATGTACATATTATTCAAAAAATTACTGTGTCCGTAACGTTTTGATCTCAAATTATCATATCCAGACAGCTAATATTTATCATAAAGACACGAATATTGTGGTACATATGTTACGTAATCAATAGCAATATAGCCTTTTCATTATATTAGAAGTCAATTTTTCAATTCAAATTCAGAATTTAATTCCAGGTTCTACTGCGAAAAAACAGTTATTACAGTCGTTTCCGTGCAATTGATCCTTGACCCCTACCGATACACTTTCGGCCCTGACTTTTTCTGCACTATTATAAAAACTATTTGACTTTTTGATTCTTGACCTGGATTTACATAGTTCCACCTTACATCTTTGGGGTTTATTGTCTATTATTGATATATGGTCGAGGTTGCCAAATCTAACACCAGTGTGAAGTCTAGCAGAAGGTTTTAATCTTTTATTAGAAACAGTAATATTAATTTTGACCCTACTTGAAAAGAGATTCGACATTCTCTGATGATAATGAAAGCAATCCCAATTGTTCTTTTTTTGCAACATGCTAATACAGTTTCCTCCCTGTCTTGTATTCTAACGAGCTATTATAGCAAGGTTTACAAAATAAAAACAACTTGAAAGGTTCATTTCCTTGGATAGATTCTGTATAACTGATCTACGCCACCTATTTTCCTATTACGTATATAGCTGTATGATTTTGGCTTAAATACTTCTGTATAGCTCCGGCTGCTCTTATTCCAACATTTTGTTTATCCTTCTATTTAGTTAGAACCAGATCTTCATCTGTGTTTACTGTTTCATTCATAGAACCTTTAACATCATTATTTTTTAGTGAAACGGACAAGATTCGGTGCAATTTTTCCTGATGGCACTCCATACCAAATCTCTTTGTTTGTTAGCATTTTTATCAATGAAATTTCAGTAAAAAAGTTATCCACATTTAGTTTACAATTCTGATTTAGAGGAATGCTGTTAACAAGTGTAAGCGTAATTATTCCGGTTGTTCCAAGTTCATCAACAATCCCCTCTCTAAGAGGTTGCATTGCCTTCATATATCATAAATCATACACTAGGTCACTGGTTCTATACAATAAATAAGCTTGTATGCCTCATGGAGATTGTTCTTGATATATTGCTTTATATCCAGACTGCCTTTAATAGGTATTATCTGTTGATCAATGTAGGCCACTTCCAATTTAAATTTTCTGCAATGGTATAGAACTGAACGTGAAGATTGTTTCTGAGAGATTCAAATCTATTTCTGGCCATTCTGGCTGAACTGCTGGGAATCATAATGTTGCCTTCTATGAAACTTTAAAATTTCCATTAAAATACGTATAGTAAAAAGATCTTCTATTTCATCTTCATTAGCATTAATATTTTTTCTCACTGAGTATAAATTTGTATCTTCAGGTAGATATTTACAAAAATATTGGTATGGTGATTATCATCTGAACATTATCCGAAGAGGATTCTCTCTTGTTATCAAAGTTCCTATGCTTCCATTCTCTTTTTACTTTCTTCTTTTTTCTGACAACCTTGTCTTTCTCTCTTCTATCTTTCACAATCTCAACGCTATTTTCAAAATCATCTTGTTCTTCAATACGATTGCAGGAAGTATTATTCAAAGTATTTTCAATGCTTCTTCATCATCCGAAGCTTCTATTTCAGAAACATCACCGTTTGCTGTCTCTTCTAAAGCTGATTCAAGAGCTAGTTCAAGTTCTTTATCTGTAAGGGATTTACTTTCCCAAATATCCAGGAGATCGTGAATATTCGCTTCTGCAATGAACGAGAAACCAAAACACTATTAAGAAATAAAAAGTACATCAAAGCCTGTTGGACACTTGTTCACATCAAATTATTTTAGAAATTCTACCTTCTTCCCGCTTGGCTATATTTGTGTACAGTGTGGTCCAATTTAAATGGGATTAAATAGGTAACTTTCTTATTAGCGCATCTAAATAAAAACGGCTTAGGTACTTGCGACCTCTTTTTTTATGCTTATTTCATTACTGTTGCCAGAAATAAGTTGCCGTCTTTTGTTTTTTCCCTAGAGAGAAAAAGTGAAAAATGGCCGATTTCTTGATTTTGCTGTAACTCCTTTATTTTCGAAGCTAGAACAAAATCATTTTAGCATTGTTGAGGCTCTGTTTAACGTAGAATCTAATGTCGTCACTCGTTGTTTTCTAGTCCTTTCCATAACGGTGCTGTAACTCAAAGTTGAATTTTTTAAATAGACCGATTTCTTCATTTTGCTGTAACTCCTTTATTTTCAAAGCTACAACAAAATCATTTGAGCATTGTTGAAGCTCTGTTTAACGTAGAATTTAATGCCGTCGGTCGTTTTTTTTAGTCTTTTCCATAACTGCGCTGTAACTCAAAGTTGAATTTTTAAATTGACCATTCAAGAAATTAAACTTTAAGTTACAGCGCAGTTATGAAAAGAACTAGAAAGAAAAACTACTGACGGCATTGAATTCTTCGTTAAGACGTGCCTGAACAATGCTAAAATGATTTTGTTCTAGCTTCGAAAATAAAGGAGTTACAGCAAAATGAAGAAATCGGCCATTTTTCACTTTCTCTCTAGGGAAAAAACAAAAGACGGCAGCTCATTTCTGGCAACGGTAATGGAATAAGCATGAAAAAAAGAGGTCACAAGTACCTAAGCCGTTTTTATTTATCTGCGTTAATAAAAAAGTTACCCATTTAATTCCATCGAAATTGGACCACACTCTACATGTTGTTTAAACAAGTACTGCACGTTTATTTAATTACTTTTCTTTATAAATTTATAACTGAGATATTAATTTAAATTTTATTTACAAACTTTATTACGTATTAGATTGAGATAGATAAAATACTGATAAACAGCTTACCTGGCCTTGCTGTAGCCATCAACCGACCTATTACTTTGAATCTTTTATTCAGTTTTTCATATATTGAAGCTTGACTGTTATAAACACAATATTTTCATGTTAACAATTGTGTACAACTCGTTACAACACAATTTTAAATTTCATGTACACAAAAGCTACAACTAGGGCCGAAAGAGCTAAATTATCTTTAAAGCGAATAAAAGAAGAAAACTCTTTTCTTATAAATGAAGGATGTCCAAATCCTTTGTTACAACCTACCAAACTATCTACAACTTTCTTTGAAAACCTTACTTGTAGAAGATGATGAGATAATATACTCCTCGCTGATCAATACCACATTAAACTTATTTTAATGTAATCCTAAAGTCTTAGATATCCTTTACCTCTGGTCTTTGTAGGGATAATGTTACCTCAAGGCTTAAATATTACACTAAGTGAAAAGTAACTTCTAATTTCAAGGTCAAAGGTGTAGTGGCAAATTGCTAAATTAAGGGTAGGAACTTACTGTGCCGTTCTTGCTATTTTATTGAATATTGAAAAATTTTATTTTCTAAAATTGCCTATGTATACTTCTACGTCCGAAAAGTATGGAATATCCTATATATCTCAGTAAATATGCATTTTATGGAAAAATGTTTCCTATAAAAGTTGTTTAGTGTTTAGTTTTACATTACAGGACAATTCCAAATAACTATTTTTTTAAAAAAACAAAAGCGCAAAGAATAATGCTTCAATTTTTTTAACGGGAAGGTATTCCTTCATTGTACTCATTTGATAGAGAATGTTTTTCTCTTTTCAACGATGTAAAACTTTGATACACTTGTATAAGTAAATTTTGATTGAAACGCAAAAAATTGTTTGAAAGTTTATTTCAATATTCATCTGTTACGAATTGAAAATTTTGTATAACTACACTCTACAGTTCATAGAAGGTGTTCAAAGTGTGCACCATTTACAGCTTGGCAATGATAAAGTCGTCTTTCAAATTCGTTTACTGCATTTTGAATCGTTTCTGGTGTGATAGCTCTAATCTCTGTTCTAATACGGTCTTTTAGAGTTTCAATATCTTCAGGGATATGGACATAAATCTTATTTTTGAGATAGCCCCACAGATAAAAAAATCAAGCGGACTTAAATCCGCCAAGCGAGCTGGCCATTCTACTGCACCTCTTCTGCCTATCCATCGATAAGGGAAAGTATTATCAAGAAACGGTCAGACATTAATTCCAAAATGAAGAGGAGTCCCGTCTTGTTGCAACCATATTCTGTTATGGGGTACATCTAGATCTAGTTCATTAGGAAATAGAACAGATAAAGCAGGAACTAAGTCAAATCTTAAAAAATCTAGATAAGCATCCGCTGTTAAATTATGTTCTATAAAAATAGGTGCCAAAATTTGGGTTCCAATAATTCCTGCCCAGACATTGACTTTCTGCTGATATTGGGTGTGCCTTTCTACATACCAGCCAGGATTTAGCGAAGACCAGTAGCGCGTGTTTTGTTTGTTAATGGTACCATTCAAACAAAACGTTGCCTCATCAGTGAAGAGAATATTTTTATGAAAATTTGCATTTTCCTGAAGGCTTTGTGTTATTTCTTCGCAAAATTGCAATCTTCGATCTAAATCATTTTCTAATAATTCTTGAACTATACAAGGTTTATACGGACGCCACTTCTCCTTTCTTAGAACTTTCTGTGCAGTGGACTTCTTCAAAGTATGTTCACGAGGAATTTGTCGAACAGAAGCATGTACATTTTCCACGACAGCCAACATTATATTCTCGCGTTGTACATTATTTAGAGCTTTAGGTCTGCCCGTTTTTGGACGATCTTTGACAGAACCCGTCTCATGAAATTTATGCAAAATTATACTTACAGTAGACTGAGAAATATGGTATTCGTGGTGCACGTTATTAAACAAATTGCAAACTTTCTGCTGTGTTCTCCTTCTGTTTCCATATCCCAGCATCATTAAAATTTTGATACGATGTCTTTCTGATAAATGATCTATAGCAAGTCGTATTTTCGTAACTTTGTTATCCTCACGTTAATCAAAATGCTGAAATTAATTAAACAAATAACTTTTCGCTTCAGTTCGGTTATTAATTGATATTTCTACGACGCATTTAATTGTTGCAACAAACAAAAGTATATTACACTGCCCAGAATGTGACTAGATGATATTGAAAATTTAAAAGACCGCGTCTGGAAAGGTAACAGATGAATAAACTTTTAAGCGTTATTCAAACAATTTTTTGCGTTTTAATCAAAATTTACTTATACAAGTGTATCAAAGTTTTACATCATCGAAAAGAGAAAAACATTCTCTATCAAATGAGTACAATAAAGGGATACCTTCCCATTAAAAACAATTGAAGCATTATTCGTTGTGCTTTTGTTTTTTTTAAATAGTTATTTGGTATTGCCCTGTAATGTAAAACTAAACACTAAACAACTTTTATAGGAAACATTTTTCCATAAAATGCATATTTACTGAGATATATAAGATATTTCATACTTTTCGGACACACTGTATGTAAATGTATTAGTCTGTTTTAGTTCTTAACATGCTTGATTCAAAGCAATTAAAATATTTTTTAAATAACTATTAATTATCGTTTAGAAAATATATAATTAACGCTACTAAGTTAAAAAAGAAGATACAATGAGTCAAAAAGCATCACACATTTTATCTTCAAGTCCATTAGACGCTGTTGGTGTACATTATGGAGTACTCATTTCAAAATTATTCTACACTATCAGTTGCTTAGAAGTCATGACCAATAGCATCAAGGTTTTGTTAGAGTAAAACAAGGGGACTCATTATTTTCAATTCTTCTTAATATTAGAATAATTGTAAAAGTAATTTTATGATCATGGGCAACACAATAGAGGAATCTTAGTTACTATTAAACAGATGCAAACATTTTTACCAACGCAGAGGTCTCTTCCTTAACGTGAACAAAAACAAAAGAAGAGAATAAAGAAGATTAGGAAAAGAAAAATGTTTTATTTGTATTTGGTACAACCTCCAGATTTTAAGGTGATAGAGCCCTAATCGCTCAAACCTTCACCAATTAATGTTCTTCTCATCTGGGCAACAAATACTACAAGTGTTAGCCACTAATATAAAATCATTAGTATTCGTAGGAAAACTGATCTGCGAAACTACAAAGAAGATATATCATGCACCATACCAAACTGCTATGGAGAATATGGCATAGACATTATGTCATTTGCCGAATCCATTCCAGCATATTGTACAAGAGGCTCTGAAACAGTAGGTTAGAATAAAACCACTGATGAGATTCGTAAATACCAGTCCAATACAAATTGCAAATACTCTTTGAACATCTACTCAGGACACGGTCTTAACCAAGGAACCAGTATATGTACTGATTAAGGATTTTACGGCAGCTGCTGAATTGGTAATCTAATTATACAAAAGCTATCCTCTCAAGAGACAGTGTTCTGTTCACTACAGGGACGTAGAGCAAATGGTTGAACAGTGAGATAACTATCACTTGGCCTTCAAGGTTATCAATATTTCACTGGGTTAGTACACACAAGTATGACTTCATCATGCTTAAACTTGCAAAAACGGTGGAAAACAAAAAATCGAATTCACTATTTGGTACACAAATGGTGCTCGGAAAAAACTCGATTTTATATCAAAAGAGCGATTGCTTGAAAAAGTCCACGTCTTTTGAACGACAGTATACCCCAAGAAAGATATTTGTTTTGAAAAGGTTGGAAACTGTCTATAAAGTAATTTTATTTACAAGATTAATGTGAAACTTCACCAACTAACCCTATAGCTTTAATTTGTGTCAAAGAATCACAGAATATTCGTCAGGTAATTTGATTAACAATGGTATCCAACCTAAGCAAAGATGAATTTAGTTTTCAATTACTAGTACCATTGGTAGCATCAACTACCAATTATAGCATACAACATGTAACTTTTCCAAAACTCACCAGCACCTGCAAATACTTTGATTTAAAATATGAGTCGATCTTACCTTGTTTTAAGGTAATTTTTCTTTGAATAGGTTTGTTCTTTCAGAGCTTACTTCAAGTAAAGGTTTTTGTTAACTTTCCCAAGTATGTATATCCGAATTCTTTCTTCTTGTTTGAACCGAGATGTTCTTGCTAAATAATATCTCCAATGAAATACCAATATTTGAAACAATCACGGTCTCCTCTGAAGAAGCTTTTAGTCCCAAAGACGTTTTCTTGTAGGAAAATTCCCGTGGAACGATCTAAACTTACTGATATCTTTAGTTGTAATTGATAAGTAACAAGAGGTTTTCGCTTAGTTACTTTCAAGGTAGTGATTATAAAGGAGTGGCACTTTATTTTAGTATTGCACATTGTTGCTCTCAGAGATGGTGCCTTTCTGAACTTTTTCGTTATTATAATGGGCCTAATACTACATAATCTGCAGATAGCATCATTCATTGAATTCATCAATTCAATGAAGATGATAGATCGTTGAATTATTAAGTTATTCCCTGCTATCCAAACGACCAAAATAGTAGCTAATTAAGATTAGCATAAAAATCAGTTGAAAAACATATCCGTGATAATAACCAAAAAAAAA